>CAODLS011564188.1:0-13508 GCA_948243855.1 Flueggea neowawraea
GGGAGTGACCCTAAAATCATACCTATGGCTAGCTCCTTCTTAAGTAGAGAACCAAGCCTTTCAATTTGGTCAAAGTGACCTTTCAATTTGAGGACATATGTACTCACCGAATTTCCAGGAGCCATCTTACATGCATTCAATGCCTTCGTTGTCAAGAACCTTTCTTGACGGGCTTACTCTTGGAACATTTTCCTGAGGTGCTTCAACATATCAAATGATTCCATAGTTTCGAATTTCTTTTGCAAATCCATAGCCATGGTAGCAAACACAAGACATGTGACGTCCGTCGAGTCACTTGCATGTTTAGCATAAGCATCCTTTTGTGCTCTAGGGGCATTGGATGACAACACATAGGGAATCATTGTATCTAGGACATAACTCTTCCTTTCTTGTTTAAGAACAATTCTTAAGTTTCGAGACCAATCAAGGAAGTTAGTCCCATTCAATTTCTCCTTCTTAAGGATGGACCGTAAATTAAAGGATTATGTGTTGTTGTTTGTTGTCATTATGTCTACATACAAAAATATGCAAACATTAATAAGAGGTCTTTTGAATACTACCACTAAAATAAACTTCCCTAAAGTTAATTTAAGTTTTAAACATAGTGGGCAAGAGATCCACATTTCACTCAAAGTTAAGTCAGCTGAGCTAGTCCTTAACCTTAGCTATTTAGGTAGAAAACTCCTTTTCAATTATATCATATATAACTCTTGTATTTTTATGAATTTTGAAATCTCATTTTTGGGATTTAAATCCCTTTTTATGCCCTAGGCCCAAAACTATTTTTATAGCCACGTCAACCCTAACCATAACCAAAATGCATATACAACCATTATCTACCCTTGTCTTTCTAAAGTAATCGACTGCACCCTGCGGAGGCAGAAACTACACACCGACGAACAAAGCATTAACAATCATTTATTATGGAAGGCATTTTTGACTTACTATTTGTATGGATTAAGTTTCTAGGTTTGCGTGGGATACAAAATAAATCATACAATCATGGAATATATGCATAACATGTATATATAGCATAATTTAAAGGTGACATGACAAAGCCCAAAACTAAGTTTGATCTCACGAGCCAATGTGAAGATCAAGGATAACCTAGGGTGGTCTTCAATCTTCACTACAAAGAATGGCCTCCATCTTCTTTTACATAAAATGTATATATAAAATCTATACTAACCTAATCTAAAAAGAAAAATAGGCACAAACACAAAAAACGACTCGCAGGCCGTAATTGAAATAAGCACATTCGGCCAAAATATTACAATCAATCAATAATAAGCCAATCACATAGGTTTAATTGGGCCATGTCATGCACCATACATATTGAATCATCATTCAAATCAGATGTAATCAGATTATGAACATCAATTCAATTACTCAATTAACTACATTGATTAAATGTTGGATGTGTAAAATAGTTTCGCAAGCCAGTTGTGAGGGGTTTTGTAATTCGCATTGCTCATGAAACGAGTTGCTAATTTTTAAACCCTAATTTGTATTAATCTCATAATCAAATTATGATTCAACCCATTATTTATAATCACATTACAAAAACCGCATATACAAAACCTAATTGGCTTTCTTAGTGAATCTTAACATCCTATGTAAATTCAGCGCTCATATATAATTCGGGCTTCAACATATAAACCCAGTTTTATCTTGCAAAATTAAATCCTACATGCATCATTAATTCAACAACAATATCATAAAATATAAAGCAGGGCCAAATTGTTCAAACAACAGAATTATATCGCATATAAAAGGTATCGTTTATGTTGATTGTGCAAGTGTCTCTGATACCACTGTTAGAATTTATAACTAGTTACAAGACATTCATAAGAGCATAACACAAAGGAAATAAAAATATTTTAACCTAGAATTCCACCAAGGATCCATGCACATCAACATACACGATTAGGGTTAAACTTTCTACCCTAAAACCAATGCTCAAATGTATGACCGAATTGAGTGTTGGTGTTGATTTTAGTATTCAAGGCCGAATCTTCTTTCCTCACATTGTCTTTGCGCGAACGTGTCTAAAGGTATCAGCATAAATGAACTTGCTTAGATTGGTAGAGTGTACTAGCACTTTGAATCTCTATTCTAATTCCCAGAAATAATATTCTCTCTTTTATTTATGCCACTCGCAAATTCGGCTAAGTCATGAAATATGACAAGGGTGTGCTTCTTTTTATAAGCTCATGGAAAACCCTAATGAGTGCACTAGGGTTAGCCGAATTTTCTTTCTTGTCCCACAAGAATAAGGACTTCTAATTTAGTTTTTTAATCGACATGTATTATGATTAAAGAAGACTTAGTCAAGCTATGACCTAGTCAACATTATGTGTCGAATTTCAGATGGGTTTACTACTGCTATTGGGCTTTTAACTATACAATACAATATCATTAGATAAATCACTCTCTTATTAATATACATGGGCTGAATTCATGTCATACATAATAATATGCCCAAAACATGTTTAACATAATAAGAAGTAATTTATATTAAAAACTCATTACATTAATGGATAATATCTTATATCATATTTAAGACATAAATCATAAAACTCTGAATTATTATTAATTAATCAAATTAATTATCTTAATAATTCAATTACGATAAGAGAGAATATTTGTAAGCCAATCCAATTCCTTTTAGTGTGTGACCCAATAGTCCCACTCAAATTGGTAATGGACCTTGTTCCAAAACACATGTCCATTTTCCATCAGCGGTATCTAGTAATACATTATGAAAACCCAAAAACAAGTGGAGTCGGTGATCCGAGTTAACCTTTCAAGGTTTAATATTTAGTAATTTTGTCTCACAATATATGGATTAAGCATAAGACATTGTCACATATCAACCTTATATTGCTTAATATGTTTCTTGATCCCAAGTAGATTGATATAACAAATGACATTGATAATCCCTCCATCAATTCATTTAAGTATGCATACATTCCTTCAATCCTACTCATCAAGTGACCTAGAGATATCACTCTTCATAAGATGAACAAATTCGTCACTCTCACTATCAGTCCTCTACAAGATTCATGACATATCCAATCATGGCCTTTATTATCATCCTGTTATGAATGATGTTTGACCAAGTTAAAACATGTGATTCCTCAGGTAAGCGTTGATAGTAAGTTTCAGTCAGAAGACTTAAATAGCACCACAACATGAAAGCTACTTGTGACATTAATTCATGAAGTACTTTCATAGCGGGTCAGTCCAGTACGTGTTTCCTAACATGTATCCATGTTCTAAATTGTATCTCATATCCATAATCAGTAAAACATGATTATCCACTTAGTAACACACTAACCTTAATTCATTATCATTCCTATGATAAAAATTGATTAGAGACATTTAAAATAGTATCCCTTTTACCTTATGATTTTACTATCAAGTCAAACTTGATGACATAAAGAAAATTAAACTATTCATGGAGGTCTTATCTTCATAAAACATATTATAAAATTTCATAGATATGAAATGAAATGCCTCTTTATTAAATGATAAATCAAATGACAATGTACATGAATGATTGGACTAGGGCACAAAAACTAACAGGTCACTGGTTAGAGTGCTCATAAATGGAGAAATGATTTTTGATTCTAAAGGTAGAATTGTCCCATGGCAAGGGAATCAACAAGATAACCAACAAGGCAACTAAATGGAAGTAGATGAAAATGTAAATAAAGATGAAGTTCTAATGCAAGCCCCTCCTCCACAAGTTCAACAAGATATTCCTCCCCACTTTCAACAATATTTCGATGGCTATATGAGGAGTTTCGAAGATAGGGTGATGTAATGTTTCAATGTGCTTAATACTCGCCACGATGATTTGGAAAACATGGTCGCCAACAAGGAGTACAATTTGAGGAGTTTGTACAAATGTTCAAGGATTGGCATCCTCAATAACCCCTACCGAATTATTGACCCAAGTGGCATTTATCATACTTCTTGATCAAAAATTTATCATTTCATATGCATTTTTTCATATTTATCGACGAATTTGTGTTATCTATTCATTGTCTTTTATGGGTTGTAAGATGTGTTTAAATTTGTCTTTACATTACATTTCATTGTAAGCCTTGTACACTTTGAGTTCTAAGCTTGATTATGTTTTTACATTGTTTGTCTCATATGTTGGTTTGATGTTCTTCATTGATTGTCATCATAATCAAAACTAGACTCAATTAGATATAATAAGATTAGAAAAAAATTCTACTCAATTATCAAAAGCGGTGGTATCATGTATGGACAAGAATCCATACGAATATGCTATATTCCCCACACAAAGCACGATATTGCCCAATGCCTAGTCACCAAATTTAGGTGACACAAACAAGGTTGGCCATCCATATGAGAAATCTATGGTAGAATCCAGAATAGCTATCATTGCGATAACCCCATTAGTCTACAAATAGCGGTGAAGTGAGTGATGTGCCCTTACGAGGAACCTTAACAGGAAATATTAAGAACTTATTTTAATATACACATAGGTCAGTAAGTCCATAACACAAATGTAAACTAAGCTAAGAACAGACTGAGGACATAAGAGTAGCGAAGTAATAAAACACTTAGGATGAGGACTATTTATGCCTCAGCTCAATAGCAGCTAAACCTACAACGAAGTTGCTACGAATAAATATACACATACCATAAGAAGAAAACTAAGTAGCGTTCGAAAGAAGAAATAGATAACTAGACAGATGAGGGAAACAAATAGAACAAGGAGTAAGGTTAGCGTAATAATAATCAATGAACTTTGAGAATGAAGAATATAAAATTACTAAGACATACGAAATCAATTGTCTATCCATGATGACAGAAGAGAGGCAATTTGGTAAGAGATTCCTCTTATGAGTTCAGGATGATTGGTCAGCACGGTTACGTTCGTATCACGTGGTAGGCATGTTTTCAGAAATCTGATGATGGACCTCAATATGTACATTCTGCACGTTTTCTCTCCAAACCATTAAGTTGGAAATAACGAAGGGGAGTTCCGCTTCATCAAATTTGAGTCAGCAGGTTCTAATACCCCTCTCATTGCCATTACGCTTCTATTTTACTTCATGCTAACATTTGCTAAGTTTTACACACCCTTTATTTGATTTCTTTTCACGTTATATTTGAATCGTTGCCGGATTATTCCTGGTCGCTTTGTTATTGAAGTTAAGGGTCCATGGTCGAGAAGGGTAGAAGTCGAGGATGTTCATTGGTTTAAATATAGAAGCTAGAGTAGATTGACATGTGTGAAATGTTCAATAAAATAAATATAATTTTAGTAGGGATCAGTCGTAGGCCCGACCCCAAGTACAAAGTAGATTGTAACTTGGCTATTATAGTCGTATAACATTTACTTGAGAAGTAATGATAAATGATGCAAAGTTTGTGTGGGCTGACCTAGACCTTAAGGGTTCGGACAAGTTCATACGTTGGTCATGACCTACGTGCATTGTGATAGCTACAAATGTTGCGAAAACATCTATTTATATAAGTAAAGAAACCCTACAGCTCAAAGAAACCGACAAATGGTGTCCTAATAGGAATGGATTAGATAGTCTTGCTTAAAACCAATAAGTCGATTGGACGCTCTTTAAATGTTGGAATGTGGGTTCAAAAGTCCAGTATTAACGAATAAATTATTGAAAGTGCGATACGGCAATTTCTCTCGATTTTTTATGCAATTGCATTTTTGATATGTGATAAACATAAGATGACATTCTTAATACTTGGTAACTTACATGTTATTTTTAAAAAGTGTTTTTTTGAGTATAAATCTGTAATTTTCCCGAAATTATATCCTTTTAAAGTTGGATGAAATTACGGTCTGTATGCTCTTTTCACGATCTTTTTTTATTGGAAAAAAGGGGAGTCAGGGCCGACCAGTAGTAGTATACCTCTGCTGGGCGTTACCATGCAGGTATTACCTCCCCGCTATGGAATGTTCCAGAGCCATAGGTATATCGGCAGCGGACTTGGGTCCTTGCACTAGTATGGTCACCGTAGCACCTCAGTGAGACAAGCTTATAGGGGGACATCTTGCTCTATTGCGCGGCACAGGTCCTGATTGCCAGGGCTACCTGGCTTGATGCCGCTCCCACTCGAACCCGCGTCGTGCGAACAAGTGCCACTTCTCCTTCGGCCAGGCTACCCTCACGGGGTCTTTTCACGATCTTTTATACTCCGCTCACTCCATAAATTAATGCTACACATTTTCCCAATTTTTCATATTTAATACGCATATGTTTATATATTATACGCTTCTATGGCATCATTTGTATTAGTTGTATTCTATTAGTCCATTTCCTCATTTGTTTCTCTCTTTCTCTCTCAACATCATCACCAACTTCTGCCCTAACCAAGACCTCCACGCTCTCATCGCCTCCACCGTCACATAATCTCCTCTTCCTCCTATATTACCATCGCCTCTCTTTACTCTACCTTTCGGAGATCTGAACTTTTCCCTGAATGCATTCCCAACCACAACCGATCTTCACTCTTTCTTGAACACATCGATTCTTTAATCTACGAGATCTAACCTTCACTCCATTCAATCTCTCTTGCCAATGACAAATCTAGATAGAGTGTCATTGTTTTTTCATGCAGAGTAAATCGTTGATAAAACTGATCTCCATCGCCCAACATTTCTCTTCTTCTTGCAATCTTTATCGCCTCTGCTTCTATTTTGGGTTTCATTCAACCTGATCTGTCACATCAAGGTGTGTCTCTCTTTCTTTCTCTATCCCGTCTTGTTATTATTTGAAAATATCAGTTTAGTTTCCTTGATATTTTGGAATGGAATTTCATATCGATGATTTCTAGTTTGATTTTGTCTTATTGATGTTAATTTTAATGATTGAGTGGTTATTTTTATGTTAAAGCTAGTGAATTACTGTGATAAGCAACTGGTTTGAAGGTTCATTTGGATCAATGTCTATTCAATTCAATATGGTTTTGGGTTTATTTATTTTTCATTTTTATTTGATGGTTATTGCATTGACAAAATTATGATTCTTTTTAGGGGGAATGACATTAGCGTCTCTGTGTTTTTTTATAATCCGTGATTGCGTCTTGTACTTTGAAAAAGGCTATGATTGTATCTCTGCTCTTAAATTCCGTCATCCAAAATTCATTCAGAACTCAGTTAGAACATAACCAAAAAATAGGATAAAAGAGAATGCCTTAATAAATATTGTCCTGTTAGTTTTGGCTGAGTTCTGTTTGACAACATTTAAGCCTGGGGACACAATCACAATCTTTTCAAAATATAGAGACGCAATCTCGAATTATTGCAAAACATAGGGACACTAATGTAATTGCTCTTGTTTTTATCAGGGGCTTTCTGCTGACTGCTCAAGCAAGCCACATATACAAGTGCTCGACTTGGATCATTCAAGTGAGTATTTGGCAATGCCTGCTATGCCGTTATGGCGCTTATTGTTCTCCATTATTGAGCTTCCATTGGCAAATTGCAGTTTGTTCACCTCAATTGGTTTAAAAATTGCAGATATATTGGTGTGAATTTCCATTTAGCAGAAGGTTTAATCCATTAGGCAATCATCACAAGTTTTTGGCTCAAATCTTCTTAACTTGGTTTTTCTTTTATGTAATGGATAAAAGAACTTTTTTAACATGTTTGTTAGAATGTTCTTTTGGGAAAAAATTTGAAGATGATAAACTAGATATGCAGGTAATTTCTAATCTCAAGTTGCAGTTTATAGTTTATTATTTCCAAATAATTAGACGGAAGCATGAACTAAATAGACTTAAATCAAAGTAAAACTTTTCTTTTTGATGGTGTGGTTGGCGATTTAATACCAAGTTATATTGACTGCTCTCTTTTTTTTTTGGTAATTTACTTTCTGAATTGTTGATAGTTGTTTGGATCTAGAGATGGTTGTGTTTAGTCTCTGGAAAGTCGTAGTTGCCTCTTATCAGTCAAGTCAGGGTGGTACTACAATGAGGAATCCTAAAAAGAGTCATCATTGAGCACTCAAATTACTTAATTCTAGTCTTAGTTACTTAATTTTAGGGGGGTGATTACTTAATTTAACTCTAAAAGTTACTTAATTTTAGATATTGTTACTTAATTTAGTAACCGGTTACTTAATTTTGATCAGTTATTTAATTTTAATCGGTTACTTAATTTTGAAGTAAATTAAGTGACCATGATTTATACTTAATTGTTGCTGTAGTTACTTAATTTGAACATCGGCTATTTAATTTACTAAAGGAATCTTCAATGATAACTCATTTTTGAGAGTGCTCATTTTAGTACCACCCATCAAGTTATGGATGTAGAGCAGTGAAAAGTTTTAGTTGACGAATTAACATTTTTATGCTTAATTTTCATTATTAATTTGTCTATTTTTCTCTGAATATTTTATATTAATTTGAAGTATGATATGTTAACTTTATGAGTATGATATGTTAACTTTATGAGGAATCAAACAAATGTGAATTTGGTGCTTTACACAATAAGTTATGAATGTTCAAAGATTGCATGTTGAACATGCTGAAAGTCTAGAAATTTTCCAGAAATCATGTTTTCGTTATGATTTGATTCATATAAGCATTCAAACAAAGTATGGATTGAAAATAGGAAATGTGAACTTTACAACACAAACGGAATCAAATTTGAACAAATCTACAAAAAGATATGAGAGTGCAAACATTGAAGGTTGATTACTGCAATTTTTTGAATTTTTGATGAACAACACTAAGAACATCAAGAACACAATATTAATAATGAATTTTAAAAACTATTTAATATAGTTTCCAAAGTCCGAAATTTCCATAAAAATTATCTCCTAAAACATAATGAAATATACAAATTATTTATGAAACAAATATTTTTTTTCTTGGAAATTTTATTATTTATTACTATTTTTCCAATATATGAGGACAAAATAATTTTTAATAAATACCTCCGAAGGTCAAAAAGTTATGAAATTTTTTGGAGAATTCAAGAAAGTCATTATAAATGTGTTAACTTCCAAAAATATTTGTTTCATAACATATGTAATATATTTGAATTATTATTCAAATATGATTGAAAATCATTTGTAATTGTTTTGGTAAGAAATAAATCATGAGAATATTTTTAAAAATTCATAAGTATGTATGAATTTGAAAATATTCAAAAATAATTTTCTCAAGCAACTAAAAACTTTATCTCAATTATCACTTAGAAAATATTTTAAAATATTATCAAATAATTTCTGGAATGAAATTAATTTTTTTGGCTGACATTTCTGTTTAGTTTGTTATTACATCAGTTATAAATTTAATTTACTTTACATGGTTAGTGGTTTTTTTTGGTTTGATTTTTGGTTATTTTCTGCTTAATTTGTTTTAGTGAGTCAATGGTTGTTGTTCGGTTATTTTGGTTGCTTTTCTAGTTAATTTTTTTATTTAATTTTATTTAGTTGGTTAGTGGTTTTTTTAGTAGATTTTTTGTTATTTTCTAGTTGAGTTTTTGCTTAATTTGCTTTAGTTGATCAGTGATTTTTTTTTTACTTAAATTGCTTTAGTTGGTTATTTTTTTTTGTTTTTGCTTAATTTTCTTTATTTATCCAGTCGTTATTTTTCAAATTTTTTCTGGTTTTTTCTGCTTAATTTAATTTAGTTAGTTAGTGGTTGTTTTTCGGTTGATTTCTGGTTTTTGTTGTTGATGTTTTACTTAATTTATTTTAGTTGGTTATTGGTTATTTTTCGGTTGATTTCTGCTTATTTTTTTTCTTAATTTGGTTTTGTTTGTTAGTGTTTTTTCGATTTAGTGTTTGTTTGTTTTTTCGATTGATTTTCTAGTTGTTTTTTGGTTTTTTTTTTTGCTTAATTTTCTTTAGTTTCTTAGTGGTAATATTTTTTGTTAATTTGTAGTTTTTTTTTTTAATTTTTTGTTAAGTTTTTTAGTTGGTTAGTTTTTTTTTTATGATTTCTAATCGTTTTTTGGTTTATTTTTTGCTTAATTTGCTTTAGTTGGTTAAGTTTTTGCTTATTTGCTCTAGTTGGCTTTTGATTGATTTTTGGTTGTTCCTTGACGTTTCTATTTTGGTTGATTATTACATCAGTTAAAATTTTAAATTTTCTTTAGTTGGTCTTGTATTTTTGTTAACTTTCAGTTTTGCATTTTCTTTTACTTTTAGTTTTATTGGGTTTACTATTGATTTTCTATTTTTGTTTACTTTTGGTTTTTATTGGTATAATGATATGTTTATTGTGGTGTAGGAAAAAACAACATGCTGGTGATAAAAGAAGAAAGTGGTCAAGTGAGCCATATGGATTTGGTGAGGAGAAGTGCCAAATAGATGATAAAGTAGTAAAGACTAACTTGAAAAGATTTGATATTTTTTTTTGTCAAATTCAAGTTTAGCAAACAAATAGTTGAAATTTTGTTTTTAATGTCAGTAGATAACAATTTTTTTTATTTTTAAATTGATACTATACATTATTTTTGTCATAATTTTCTGGTATATAATTTAGAACTTTTTTACTTGATATGTTGAATTATTTTAAGCAATATTAGTACATTTGATTCCTTTAATTTTTTTATTTTTAATTAGCCCAAATAAAATTTAAATATAAAGACGTAAGAAAAAAAAGGTGCCAGTATATACGCATGTTTTGGACTAAAGAGATTTTATTTATTAATGTTCATATGAATATTGATGGTATTATTTAATATTTAAGGGCCAAAATGACTTTTTCCAATTGTCGAGTCCTTGGCGTAAGGGAAGAAGACATCCACTTGCTGGAGCGTCCAAAATTTAATTCCTCATGACCAAAGGACACGGTTTGAAAACCCAATTCACAACTTTTGTAATTTGAATGATATATTTGTGTAATTAGCCATTTCATAAACAGGTTGCGGGTATCAACTCAAATTTGTTTTAGAAGTCAACTCACTTGATTTGTTTTAGTGCATGAGATCGTATGAGTAGAAAGTTACTCCTACTGTGTTACTGTCCAATTTAAGGGAGAAGTGGATGTCTAAATTAATTGTCTAAATTAATTAGTATCTAACATAGTATTTAGTATAAACAATTTTCACAAATTTTTTTAGGATTCATCTGCAAATTTTAAATTGTCATGTTTGGTTTAAAGTTGTAGAAAAGCTGAAATAAAAGAATTGTAAATGAAAGAATTGGTTCAAAATTAAAATTATTCATTTACAAATACTACTCAAATAGGTCAGATTTGCAAATGAATTTTAAAATTATTTTTTCTTTAACAATTTATCTATACATTTATTATTATTGGCAAAACTACCTTGTGCTCTTAAAACTTTCCCACACACTCTGTTGTTTCCCACCTCATTGTCAGATTGCGATCCAAACACCGCCGCCACCGCCGCCGCATTGCAATACCTCCACCCGCCTTACTCATTTTGGTAAGCTTCTCAGTTTGATTCGCATTAGATAACGCAAATGCGAAACAGTTTTAAAAACTAATCAATTCTCGTTGCTTTCTTGGTGATTGATAGAAGCTGGGCCTTCCATTTTCTGGATCGCCACAAACAACACTGATATTGCTTGCGTTGATTTAGTCGTAAACATGTGGTCCCACCTCAAGCTGACGCATGGCTCTGCTTTTGAACGACACATGGTCGCTTGAGCACTGTCTCGATTACCAAATTTTTGGCAGTCTTAAAATTGACAATTGTCTCGATTTTCATATATTTTTTTTCACAATTTTTTGATTTCCGAAAGTATTTTTCATTAATTTTTGGAAAAAGATTATTGAAAATTATATAAATTGTGTTTTTTACCAAATAATTTTTCTAAAGATCTATTTTGAAAAATATTGTTTTGAAATGTAAATTAAGGTTCTCATTTAGATTATCGAGATAAGTTTTTAATTATGAGTTGCACACATGTGTGCATGACTTACTTTATCTATAATTTGTTATAAAAAGGATGATGGTTAAGTATATATCTACATCATGGTTCGAATGGGATAAAGCCATAATGCACCAAATGGAACGTAAAATTGAGACTTTTCACTTAAATTCCAAAGTGTGACATGATGTTGCCGATATGTTTAACACATCACTGGATGCAAATTACTTAAGGCCTGGTTTGGATGCCCTAGAATTGGGCCAAGAATTGTAGAATTGGGTCCAACCAATTTCAATTCTGTTGTTTAGCTAATCAACTGTAATATCGTGTTTTTTTACAAATTTATTTTTTTAATTTTTCCATTTAATCTGGAAAATAACATGTAATATATGGTATTTTTTGATTAATTTTTGGTAATTTTTTTAAATATTTTGGAAAATAGTTTTAAGTGGAAAATTAAATTTTATGTTTTAAATATTATTTGGGTGTTTAATAAAGTTTTTGGAAGTAATTAAGTTGATTAATTAAGTGGAAAGTTGTTAAAAATTGAAACAAAAAAATGGAAGAAAAGAGGTAGAGGGACGTGCGACCGGTCATTCAGCATTTTGCACCAAGTCGTTTGCTCCTAAATTAGACGTCTGGTCGTTCTGTTGCGAGGTCAAATGACATGTCATTTGGAACGCTGTCGTCCGCCTTTAACTCCTGTTGTTTGCGTGTGTGCAAATGGGCAAAGACACAAAACGACGTTGTTTTGTGTTGTTCTCTTTATGTAAAACAGACCCGCCTCAATTCTTCTTCTTCTCTTCATTTTCTTCACATACCTGATCCTTCTTCACTTCTCTCCATCTCTCAACCTTTGCTTCTCTTCCGAATCGAGGTAAGAATGTGATTCATTCCTCTTGTTCATTCAAGCTTTCATTTTTACTCATGTTTTTTGCATTTGAGTTGTTTGATAAAAATAGGTTTGAGGGGGTTGTAGATTCGGTTTTGGCATGAATCATGGACAGATTTTTCTGGTTTCTTGTTGGATTTAGCTTGGAGAAGGTGGGAAGACTGTGTATGTGGGTAGAGATGGAAGATTGGATGGTTTTTGATGAAATGGGTATTTTGGTCCAAATCTTTTAGGGCTATTTTGGAACGTTTGAGATCTTTTTGGACAAAAATGTTGATGGATTTAAACTTTAGGGATGATTTTGAGTCAAATGGAATGGTTTGAATCGTTGGGTTATGCTCGGTTCGGGATTTAGGACTATTTTGCAGAGTCGATAATCACACTAGAAGGGGGATTGAATAGTGTGATAATAGAAGCTTTGAATTTTCTTCAAGAATGATTGCGGTAAATGAAAGAACACCAAGAACTTATAGTGGTTCGGCCAACTCGATGCCTACATCCACCACCTAAGTATCACCACTTAGGATTTTCACTATCAATCTCCTCAAAGATTACAATTTCACTTTCTAGCTAAGTGAGAACTCTTACAAGTTTCTTGATTCCAGTTTAAGAACAAAAACCAACCTAAGGATCTACCCTTGATCCCTCTCACAATCACTCTTTTCAAAAGTGTTTACAAACACTCACCAACAGATTAAAAGCTAGTGATACAAGTAAATGAAGAATGAATTTGAAGAGCAAATACACTT
>CAODLS011564245.1:0-10724 GCA_948243855.1 Flueggea neowawraea
TTGCATTACCATAGTTTTCTTCGCTGTGAGTTGAGATGCAAGGAATACTAATAGCACAACAACACTTTGTTCACTAATTGCACCTCCATGTTCAAGTATGTCACTGGTTTCTAGAACCTGTAAATAAAATACAAATCTTACACTTTCTGTTAAGGCTTAGAGGTCTAAGATCTTTTGGTAGTTACCTCTGGGAAATCCCCCAGCAATGTTGTCAGCTTTTGTGATAGGATAAAATTGTGGACAGCATCAGAGTGATCAATAGATGACATAATTGACTCTTCACAATTACCCTCACCCTCACGAGTATCCTACATAAAAGGGTCACAATGAAAACAAGGCAAAGGGGAAAATGTAGATGAAATAAAAAGAAAAGGTAGTAAGACACTCTACAGTAAGGTTACATTATGTGTACCACCTTGAGAGAATGAGAACAGCAAAGCTCCTTTCAGAAGTAATAGTCAAGTAGACACCATATAGCTTTTCCATCCACAAAAGAAGAAAAAATAGCGACCCCTTGATCATACTTTTTGCAAACTGCCTGAAGGAACAAAAGGAAATAAGGAAGGAGTGGTTTCAAAATAATACAGAACATATTCACCTCTAGACAAGGAAACAAGTTCTAACAAATTTAAGTGATCACAAGAAAGAATTGAAAACAGGAAAGATGTGAACATGGTGAGTTGGTGAGATATGCTCAGGTAGCAGTAACAACATATACCTGGATCCAAGTCCGAAGCAAATCCAATGGAGAGGAATCAAGATTCAACCTTTGTGAAAAATCCTACGGAAAAGAAAAGATGAACGCAACCCACAAAAACACTGAGTTAACATTCATAGGTTTGTAAATTAGGCAAGAAAATCACTTAATAAAGGTCTACTCATCAGATGGAAGGCCCTTTATCTTGAAGCATACCTCATTAGTTCCCAATATTTTCTCAATTTTGTCACCTAGGATTCTATTGTCAATCAGAAGAGGTAACTGCAAAACTTAACAAGAAGAGAAAGTCATGAATTAACAACTCTATCCTACAAACATCCAATGTCAAAGATATTGGAAATTGTGAAAGTTATACAAAACCAACAAACCTGCAGCTGAACAAAAATGTTCCAAAGCAAAGATATAGTTAGTTCTTTGTCTCCATTAGCAACATCATCTTCAACAATTGCCATTCCATCTTCATCATTCAGTGATACACCAGCATGTCTTAGGTATTGCAAAGCAAGACCACAATTTGCCAAATTCTTCTTGTGAGTATTTGATGGAACTAACAGTTTCTGCCACAAGATAAGCGTATAATTAGTATGATGAACTCTTACGCAGCAAGCCCGAGACCGAGGGATAGAGAGCCAACCACAAGAATAGAAGCATCATTTTGCAAGAGCTGGATTGCTCTACAAAGCCGCACTCCATCTTGAAGATCCACGAACAAATCCTTCACTTTAAAGTCGTAATCAACAAGGGGAGACTGACAGTAAATGTTCAAAAAAAAAAATCACCATATCAGCTCACAAGAAAACTACTAAGAGCATCCTAACGACCCCTTATATTGGCTCCTTTTTTTTTATCAATCAAGGATAATTTTATTTTGGCTCCTTTATATGCGCAAAATCTGCTTTTATGGATTTTCTCTCCAATAAGAGCAATAGAGGTGCAAGATTTAAGATAGCTCTTAAGATAAACCCAGTGCATCAGTTATGTTAACTCGTGAAAAATATGCCTACATCTACATGGACTGAAATACTTACTTGTTGGTACAAGACTTTGTAACCAAGGATCAGTAGATGTGCGAGAAGATTGCCTTGTCCATGCATTACCTCAGATGGTAAAAAATCTAATATTTCACACACATACACGACATAAATTTGAATCTACAACTAATAAAGCCAAGTTAATTTCGGACAATTTTGAAAAACAAACATGAGGAACTAAACTTACCATTAATCACTACACTACTAGACTTGATACTAGATTGTGCTAGGAATAAAGGAGGTGAGCCCCCATCAATTCCATCGATACCATACTTAATAGGAAGAGTACTCTGAGATTTGGCTCGATCAAGCACAAGAACTAAAAGCAAAAATATCTTCAAAATGGCATTCCCTAAAGCCTCATAGTAACCAGGTTTGTACAACCCCTCAACATTCTTGCTATAAGCATAAGCTTTAGCCAACCCAGAATGTGAAAAGAACTGTTTATCAATCACCATTTTCAAGAATGACATTTCTTGTTCAGAATTAAAATTTCCATCAGGCAATAACGAGTCCCCTCCAAAAATAATATGCAACCCAATTCGAAGCCAAATCGGGTTGTAACACATAAGAATTCTCACTGCCTTCTCCTTCATTCCAACATCAGTTACCACAGGACAATGAGACTTCATTTTCAACCTCCCTTCGTCAATAGTCTGAGAATTAAATAAAAGAATTATGTACGATAAAATTAAATGACAAAATCATAATTAGTAAGTAACTATAAGAATCGAGACCTTAACAACATGAGTCATGACATCGCAAACCTCCCTGCAGCCAGCGAGACTCAAGTAGACTCTCATTCTCTGCTTCAAATCATCGAAGCTATACACATCCTTCAACGAACTCCTCAACATTTTATAACTCTTCAAACTCGCCATTCCCTCAGCACTATCCTCTCCACGCCACGTCACTCCCTTCTGCCTCTTTGGACACCGCCACATGCCATCAATAGCAATAAAAATTCCATCTCCACCAGGTCCTCCACCCTCCCTCTTCCCCAGCACCCCAGAACTCTGGCGCTCTTCGGAAGTCGAACCGCAGCCGCATGATCTAGGGTTTTGAAAGAGGTAATTGAGCCAAGTGGTTAGGGCTTTCGAGAGCGACTTAAGAGACTGTTCCTTTCTTATTTGTGCCTTGCGAGAAGACCGAGATTGTTCGACTTCGAAGGCTTTGAGCCTACGCGCGGTGGCCTTTTTTGGGGAGGAGAGAGAAGGGCGATGGTGGCGGCGGAAGGAGGTGCGAGGGGTATGAAGTTGTTTGGCGGATGCGGTGAAGAAGTGAGGGGAAGAAGAGGAAAGTTTAGGGTTGTGGGAGGGGATTTTGGGAGTCTTGAAATTAGAGATGTCTCTGAGAAGAGAATGTGAGGCCGGATTCGGTGCCGGAGATGAGCGTTGGTTGGATTCCATGTGTGAATGGGATTGAGTTGGGAGGAATGAACGTAAAATACGTTGAAAAGGGAGGGAGAGAGCCAGAGAAAGGCTCTGTTAAGTTTTTGAATTTGAATTTGCGGGTGATGTGTTATCATTACAAATGCCGCGGCCACGTGACTCATACTCACCACAACAAAATTTACTTTGCTGCTTAGATTACACTTTCAAAGCAAACCGCTTTTACAAAAGTGGGTTTGTATTTTCACCCACCGAGGCAATTGATTCTTTCTTTTTGGATAGTGATTTCTTACGCCACATGATTGATTGATTGTAAGAACTTCTGTAATATTTTTTATTAAAATATAATATTTTTATTAATATATAATATTTTTTATTAAAATTATAGAAAATTTTAATATGTATTAAAAATTATGAAATAATTATTAATCATAAAATTATAAATTTTAATAAAGGCATATTATACCTTAATAAAAAAAATTACAAAAATTCTTACAATTATTTAATTATAAAAAATTATTATCTTTTTTTTCTTTTTTACTCAAACTGTTCCTCTCTTTTTTTTTCTTTTGACCAACTTTCTAATGGAATTACACTTTTACGAGTAAAAATTACCACCTAAATGTAGAATTTAATATTTTACACATACACCTAATCAATTTCAATCCATTTAGTTCACCTCAGTAATTATAGTTTATTTGGTATATTCTAATATCATTTTCAACGTTCAGTACTAAATTTTGTATTAAAATAGTATAGTTTCAGTACTAATTATTATTCAATTTTCAGTGTCAATATCAAATCTTACACTAAAAAAAATTCTATAGAATATTCTCTCATTCTTTTTTTATTTCAATATTTCATATATATAATTAAATAAATTTTTAATTATTATTTACTGTTTATATAATAATTTTGAAACTTTAAAATATTGTAGAATTTATAATTAACAAATTTTAGAAATTGATTAATTTTATAAATTTAATTAATTAGACATCGTAAATAATTTTAAATTTCATGAAACATCACAATTAAAATATAATACGATTATGACTAATACAAATTACTACCAAAGTGATACATTTAATATGAAAAAACACATTACAAAAAAAGATAAATAACTATTACATCTAATTGGTGCATAATAAAAAAATACATTCTAAAAAATACATATTAATCAACCTTAATCATTATTATTATTAAATCTTTCCCACATATGTTCAATTAATGTATTTCAAAGTTCAATGTGAGCCTCTTTATTCTTGATTTGTCTATACTGAACAAAAAATTATCGAAATCAAATATTTTCATCTGCCACCATATTAACATCTGAAGTTGGCACTTTTCCCCGTTTTTCAACTGTTGCATTAATATCACATCCATCTTCAGTTATCATATTGTGCATAATAATACATGTACTCATAATATAATGTAACACTTTTTTTCTAAAAACATGATGGTCCTGCAACAATTGCAAATCGAGATTTGAGAACACCAAATGCACACTCAACATCTTTTCTACACGTTTCTTGTTTCATTGCAAATAATTTTTTTCGGACCACTTGGATCATGAATAATTTGTACGAAAGTAGCCCATTTTGGGTCTATACCATCAGTTAAATAGTAACACACGCCATATTCTTTTCTTTGAATGACATAATGAGTAGGAGGAGCAATACCTTGAGCAAGATTTTCAAATGGATGGGATGACTCTAGCCCATTAATGTCATTATTAGATCCTCATAGACCGAAATATGCATGCCATATCCAAATATCATAATCAGCTACAGCTTCTAAAATAATTGTTGGGGTTTCATTACGACCTGCATATTGTCCTCCCATGCAGTGGGACAATTTTTTCACTTTCAATGCATACAATCCAAACTACCTAACATACCTAGAAAACCACGACGCTCACCAATCTACAGTAATCTAGCAATATCGTTAGCATTCGATGACCGGAGATATTGCCTTCCAAACACCTCCACAATAGTACGAAAAAATCTTTTCAAACTTTCTACAACTGTGGATTCTCCTATTTTAATATACTCATCAGTAGCATCTGTAGATAAACCATATGCCAACATTCGAAATACAGCTGTTGTTTTTTGCAAACCCGACAACCCGAGTATGCCATATGCATCCTTTTTTGCACCAAATAGTAGTCGTATTTACAAACAGCATTAAAATACGAAGAAATAAATTTCTACGCATTCGAAATCGTCTGTGAAACACCTAATCATTGTACAGAGGATTTGGTACAAAATAGTCGTTGAAGAGATTGTGATAAGCATTTTCACGATCGCGATTGATCATTATATGACCAAGAATTGAGCCTTGATGTGTCTCTTGCTCCTGTTCTTCAGTGAGATAGTGAGTAATGATAGCATTGTTGCTAGCAATTGCTGCGCAAAACCCACTCCTTAATTTTGCATAAACTTCATCATAATTATCTTCATCAAAACTTGATGATGAAGTAGAATATGATTGATATGATGGACCACAAATGTTGTAATTTATTTTGTAAAGAAAATAATTTGTATGAATGATGTTACAAACAACAGATAGACATATTTATAGTATTCACGTTCTTGTTCTTCAGCCGTTGGATCGGAATTATTGCAATCTTATCTGATCTTCACCATTTTCAATAACAGTAGATAAGAAAATCTAACGTGGCTTATCTCCAACGTTGGATGGATTTCATCTTTTCTCAGCCGTTGGATCGAAGTTATTGTAATCTTATCTGATCTTCACCATTTCCAATAACAGAAGATAAGAAAATCTGACATAGCTTATCTCTGTCGTCGGATGAATTTCATCTTTTCTTAGTCATTTGATCAAAATTATTGCAATCTTATCTAATCTTCACCATATCCAATAACAGAAGATAAGAAAATCTAACATTTCTTATTTCAGCCGTTAGATGGATTACATCCCGTTCTTGGCCGTTGGATCAATTATGAAGAATTTTATCTTACCATAACATCTTTTCTTATTAGCCTCGTTATTTTTCTTTCAAAATGAGTTCTACTCATCAAACTGTATCATACTCACTGAAGAAGATATACATTTATGTCATGTATATCTCGACATTTTCCAAAATCCAATCATAGGAATTAACCAATTCGAGGATCAATTTTGGGCTAGAGTTAAGACTGATTATCACTAGATCCTGAGTTTTAGAACCGACCTCAACTTAGAAGATCCTTACAAAAAAGAATGTCAGTCATCTTTCCCGCAATTTCCAAATTAAGGGGATGCCTAAGACAAATTGAAAACTTGAAACCAAGTGGTGCTTCAGAGCAAGACATTGTAAGTTATTATTGTTATTGTATACTACCTTAGTTATTATTAACATTATATATTTATAATTGTGTATATTGTATTGACATAGTTCAACCAAGCTAAACTATTATTAGCATAAGATTCGCATTAAAAGTCAGGATTCAAATTTGATCATGTATGGCCTATTCTTAAAGACATTGAGAAATTTGCATTTGCCAAGGCATACAATGCAACATAACGGGTTGAAAGAGAATGTGGTAATCTTTTTTCATCTAAATCAGATGCCCCCATCGTGGAATCTCCTAGGTCAGCATCTCCTTGTCTTTCTTCATTTGATCTTCATATAAATGAGGATGAAATTGGTGGTAGTTCATCCGAACGACCTATTCGGGTAAAAAAAAAAGCAAAAGGAAAAAGAAAAACGGATGAACAACTTTCAAAAATTATTCAACAAAATGAACAACTTGTTGAAATCTTAACGAAAGGTAACTCGCATTTTCAACAATGTTAAGCAACTTAAATGCGAAAAGCTGAAGTTACTGAATTCAAGGAAGAGAATAAAATTTTATTCAAAGATCTGAGTTCCATTTCTGATCTAAATTTATGTGATTTTTTCGATAGTGAACAAATTAGAATTATGCAAAAAAGATCTCAAGGACAATGATTTCGACAAAGACAACAAGGAGAAAGATCTCATGTTCAATGATTTGAAGAACAAGGCCAAAGATCTCAAAATTCTTCAAATAATTTTGGTCAATACTTTGATTATCTTGGAGAATCGGGTTCTAGAAATAATTTTTCACAATATTAAAGGCATGTTTTAGTTAATCTTAAACCTTATGTTGTATTATTAAATGTTTTTGTTCGTATGTTTTCTTTTTTATATTGTATTATTTGTACTTTATGTTGTTTTTGTTTACTTTATATCAATGTGATTTTTTATTTATGTGTTATGAAATTTAAATGTTTGGATATAAGTTTTTGAGAATGTCTAAAATTAATTATTATATTATGTATTTAATTTTATTATTAAAATACACATCATAAATTATATTTAAATTATATTATAAATAAATTTTTATTTAGTAATATTAAATTTAAAATTTAAAGTAAAAAATATAATATATAATACAAAAATCAACAAGGAACAAAAAAAGTATTATAACCAATTTATAATAATTATTAAAAAAAAAGAACTAACAAAATTTTAAAAAAATATCAAAAATAATGTTGTTAAGATAGTGTTAAGATGGTGTAACATTGTTCATTGCACCAAATTTATTTGGTGCTTTGGTCATATATTGAAGCAAAATAGTGTGAAAACCACACCAAATTTAGGAATTTGGTGATACGTTAGAGATGCTCTAAGTACTTTGTTAATCCTACCCAATGTAAATCATTAAAATTCCAGTTGTCTTCCATACTAAATGATGCGAGTTTCTATGACTAATTTAAAAGGAAAAATATTAAGCTTATTTTTCTTACGTCATTTAATAATTCAACCGACAAAATGTAAAAAAATGTTTCTTTTTTGAAAATAACCTCAAATCAATGTATTATAAAGATGAATCAACGTTCAATACATCTAGAATAAGGAAAATTCTTACCTACATTTGATATATGACTCCATTCATACACCAAATAAATCAAAAAATAACATATAGATAATTAGATAGATAATTGGACCCACGCTGGAAGCATGTTCTTACATAAGCGGGATTATATATCAAATGTCACAAAAGAAAATTGGCGGATAATGAGTGCCCCATTCCATGTAATCTGACATTTGAGAAGGATGACCTTGTTAGTTCATGGGCCACCCTATTGGCAGATCTTCTAGTGTGACGAATCTTGGCATCTTGAATATTTTGAATCAGTTGTCTACAATCTTCAATTATTAATCCAAATGAAAAGCTGGCTTCAATCAAATCTTCTTGAGCCGCATCAGCAACTAATTTAGCATCTGTTTCAAAAATGATTGAGTGGAGATGTTTTTGTTGTACCCATTAAGAGGTTTCTCTTAGAGCATCTCTAGTGCTAGGTTAATAACCAAGCACTAAAGCCCACGTGACCAACCTTCTCCATCAGAGGAAGGTTGGCCATTTGATCTGCTTCAAGTTTTTGAAGCGGATCAAGCAGTAGGGTCCACTAACAAAGTGGACACCACCTGCTTTAAAATATATTTTTTATTTTGTTATTTATTTATTTATTATTATGCAAAATTGCAAATTGTTATCTCTTTCTTTTTTTTATTACCATAGTTTATTCAAATTTTCCCTCATTAATAATTATATTTTTTAAGTTAAATATTTATCCAATCAATTGTTTAATTTTGTTTTAAAAAATTAATACTTTTTAGAAATTCTATTAACTTATTTTATAATAAATATGTTTCAAAACATTGATGAATAAAAATATTGATTAAAACATTGAGGTTGCCCATTCCAAGTTGATGGGAGCGTAAGATGCTATTGCTTCAAATGGGTTGTTAGAGTCTCTGCATAGGCAGGAGCTTGATGCTCATAACAAGCTAGAACAATGCCTTATCCAAAAAGAGATTTTCCTCAAGAGTAAGAGCAACGTTCGTTGGCTTGAAAGCGGGGATCGAAATTCTTCTTTTTTATCATAGCTATATTACTAGACGCAAAGAGAAGCGGTTGATTAATGAATTGGTTATTGATGGGTAGCTTTCTTATGATCACAGTTCTATGCAAGCCCACTCCATTGAATGTTTCCAGCAATTATTTTCGGCAGCAGCACATAATGGTAGGGACTTCTCTGTAGTGTAGGATATGATCCCTAGTATGGTGACTTTAGAAAAATCAAACCCTGTTGAGACCTCCTTCAACAGAGGAAATTCAATCAACTGTTTTGGCTATGAATGCAGAAAGTGCCCCAAGTCTGGATGGGTTTAATGGCTTATTTTTCAAAGTTTTTTAAGACATTGTCCAGAAAGAGGTTCGTGCTGTGGTTTGTTTTTCTGTTAGCATGGACACGTTTCTGCGGGGCTCAACTCTAGCAAATTGATTCTTATTCCTAAGAGCCCGGAGGCTAATGAGATTTCAGCCTTCCATCCTATTGTTTTGAGCATCTTTGTGTTCAAGCTCATAACAAAGATTCTTACTGATAGACTGGCACTGGTAGCGGCCAAAATTATATCTCCAAATCAGTTCGGTTTTTTGAAGAGCCAACACATCTCTGACTGTGTTGCCCCTACTTCAGAGGGAGTAAATTTGCTTGAAAAGCAATCCTTCGGTGGTAACATGGCGCTAAATATTAACATCCGGAAAGCCTTCAATATTGTGGACTGGGACTTTATTATGGCAGTCCTAACTGCTTTTGGTTTTGACAGTAAATTTCTTCAATGGATTAAAGAGATTTTTAAGTCTGCCCAATTATCTGTGGTCTTTAATGGCACTCTGTGTGGCTACTTTTCACTCTCCCGGGGAGTTAGGCAGGGCGTCCCCTTTTGCCCCTTATATTTTGTTTAGCTGAGGACTACCTAAGTCATAGAATTTCCTCTTGTGTTGAAGCGGGTTCCATTATATCGATAAGTCATGGTCAATACGCTTTTCCCTCTCATCTTTTTTATACTGATGATATTTTGGCTTTTTGTAAAGCCACAACTAGAAACATTGATGCTCTCAATGGTTTGCCTGAGGATTATGGAAACCTCTCCAGTGATAGGTTGCATTTTAGGCATATTTTATGTTGCATTTCATATGCGTTTTTATATTATTAATTGTTATTATTCATGTATTTCTTTGCTTTTTATATTTCTTTAGTGTTTTAGATGGGATATTGGTTATACATGAAGTGTAATATCCCGTACTTTTCAACTATGATCCCTATAGTTTTCGAATATGATATGGAGGACTTTTGGGAATACCAATGGATGGTGAATGATGTAATGATGTTAGCATGGATGTTGTTAAGTGTTAGAAATGATCCGGGACGAGTTTGGTAACAAGAGAAATCAAGAAAGGAGAAAAATGTCAGCTAACGCACGCAGATGCAAGTGTAACACACGTTATGGCACTCTAACGTACGTAAGCTTCAGGCTAACGTACGTTAGACACTGTTTTCACAGCATACGTGTTTTTAACGATTGACGTACGTGTGCTGGGTTTCCATGATTATTCAAGTACGTGAGATGAACAGTGACGTACGTAAGGTCGGGCCTGGCGTGTCCAGAATTGATTTTGAACCCTGATTATGTACGTGAGATGTCAATACACGTACGTGAGGGTACCCTAACGTACGTGAGGCATGGATTGACGTACGTGAGGTGTGTTT
>CAODLS011564494.1:0-15136 GCA_948243855.1 Flueggea neowawraea
CATTGAACCAAACCAATAATTACACAAGATATACATGAAATTCATCATTCCCATTCATAAATATAACAAGCATCCTTTAATGGTCTACATCTCTCAACCCTAATAAAAGAGCTAAGCTACCATGACTATGTTCAATAAAATGTAACAATGAAATACAACTTAAATTATGGTAGATAACAACAAGAATAAGGAGGAATTAAAGAGAATAAGGAGAAGAGAAAGCTTCTCTAGGTTGGGTTGTAGAGAACCCTCAAGCCTCCAAGATCTCTTCTTTCTTCCTCCAAACCCTAGAAAAGTTGCAGTGTGTGTGTGGGGTGTGTTTCTAAATCTAGGTATTGAATTGTGTCTTGAGAGTGAAAGAGATGGGGTATTTATACCCCTAGACATGTAGTAAAAACCCATTTGTTTTGTGTACAAAAATGCCCCCAATGGGTGCCTTTTATCCCCCTTACTTCAGTGGCTTCCCGTCATTTTACACTCTTTGTCTGTTGTGTGTCACGACCATGACAATTGGGTGTCACGACCGTGAGGTGACAATGGTCACGGCCGTGAGGTTCTTATGTCCATGGTCAGGACCGTGGGACTTGGACCTCACGGCCGTGACACTCAGTTCATGCACATTTCCTTTGTTTTCTTCAATCTTTCTTGCATTCGTTCAATGCCTTTTCATTTTCCCTCTCGTTTGCACTCATTTTCATTCAAGTTCGTGCAAATCAATCATCCTGCAAATATCATACACATCTTATCAATTTCACCACAAAAGAATGATTTACAAGAGAAAAATGGGTATATTATTGCTTGAATTCTTATTCAACAATAGCACACATCAATTACCTCTAAAGAAGAAAAATCCAGGTATGTTCACTATCTCTTGCACCATTGGAAATACAGAAATTAAAAGTGCTTTGTTAGATTCAGGTGTTGTTATAAATGTTATGCCCCTTTCAATCTATACACAGTTGAATTTAGGACACATGAAAGACACAAGGACTGTAATACAATTAGCTAATATTTCTATGACTTACCTAAAAGGAATGGTTGAGAATGTCTTAGTGCCGATTGATAATTTAACATTTCCTACTGATTTTTATGTTATAGACATGGATGGTGATCCTTGTCATCCATCATTAATTTTGCCGGGGAATACTATTCCGTAAAACTGCTGGTGTGAAAATTAATGTGTTGAATGGTGCGATTATCTTTGAGGTTGAGAAAGAAGTAGTGCATTTCACTATTGAGTCAGGATAAAGGTCAAAGTGTGTCTAGCTAATAAGACGTTAAATAAGCATTTCTTGGGAGGCAACCCAATATCTCTATTGTTTTTCTTTCGATTTCAGTTTATTTCAACAACATTTGATTTCTTTTTGTTTTTCATGTCTTCATATTTCGTCCCAAAGTTTTGGTTGAGTTGACTGCATTTGGTTTTGAGTTTGGTGTTATTTCAGAGTGCAATTTTAATGGAACATACTGAGCAAAAATTAATTCGAGCCTAGAGAACAAGTGTGGGGAAATGCATACGACATGGCCATGTCGTATGCATGTTGAATATTATCTGGTGGGTGGTAGGGATATTTCTCAAAGCGGTGTGTCGTGGCAAACCAACATGTCAAACCCAAGTCCAACTTAAGGGGTGGCACACTTGTAATTTTGAGAGAGGATGATTATAAATTGGTCCAATAAAGGGAAACATGGTGCATTGTAGTTGTCTTATTCACAAACTCTCCCAAAAATCATCAAGCCCTAAATCATCAACAACCATCCTGTCGCCTCTCTGAGAATGCTACCGTCTGTCATTCTTCACCAGTATAGCTCATCACCATCATCCACCATAGCCCAACTGAAACCGCTGCCAGTCACTGCTTTCAATTTTGCTTCCGACACCAATAGCTCTCCTCCATTGTTTCAGTGTCACTGCCATGCCATCCTTCACCGTAAAAACAGAGAAGCCTTTCTTTTCCTTTATCACTTTTATTTTATATTGTCTTTATAACATTGAGGACAATGTTAGATTTAAGTGTGGGGAAGGGAATGTCTTGTTTGTTTGGAATTGTGTTTTCGTCTTGCTTAATTTTTGTGATTTTTGTTGAAAATTTTCACGAATCCTATGTTTCTTTGCTAATTCTTTTTCTACATGTTTCGTGTTTTAGTTTTGTAAATGGCATAACCATGTCCAAGATACGCTGAAATTGTTTCTCATGTCTTTTTGCCATGCTTTAATTTTGGTTGCATTCTGCATGTTGCATTTTGTTTCTACATGTATTCCCTACTCAGTTTGTAGGCATTTTTCTATGGGTTTGTCCTTAAACTTTAAGAACTTAGATGTGCAAGTATCTTGAAACCTAAGATTTCTTATATACCCATTGGTGTGCAACTTGGATTTCTGTGCACCTTAGTTTCAAGGATAGACAACCTTTAGTATTAGATCTAGAAAGGATTAGTTCGGATTCACACCTACCCCTGTGAGTTTTTGAGATATCAAACACTTTTATTTTCTTGATGTGTGTAGTCATAGTGGGCCCCTGCTAGAGCTTGTTATAATGTGCATTTTGAAGATCACACTTTACAAACTAAGACACTGAGACAATGAAAGGCGTTGTTTGTCAACCATTTGCTTCATCATTTTCTTTGAGCATGCACCTTTTGCAAATCAATCCCTACTTCACCTTTTTTAGCCTTGACTTTTTCTTGTTATACACCCATTTTCCCATCCATATTTTTATTCTAAACCTTCAAGTTTTGCACCCTAAGTTGAGAGATTTTTTATTAGTGATACATGATCAAATTGATATTTTTGATTGTTCTTAAGTTAATGTTGTGTTTTAACTAGATTTAAACATGTCTTGCAAAGGATTTTTGTGCTTAAATGGTAAAAAGACAAGGCTGCACAGTTTATATTTTTGTACTAAAATGTAACATTGCCTTTTTTCTTCTTCAGAAGAAAAAAATGAAAAAAAAAGAAGAAAAAAAAAAGAGGAAAAAGAGAAGAAGAACAACGAAAAAGGGTAGTGAATTGTTCAAAGGTACCTTATTTTATGGAAAGACATGTAGTTATTTTTGATTTTTGGTTTACATTAACTATGGAAATTTTTGTGTGGGTATGTATCACTCGTATTTAGTGTCTTGTTCTCTCAACTTATTAAACCTTTCTTTAGCCCCATTACAAGCCAATTAAAGTCCTTTTTGATCGGTGTATTGGTTTAATCTTTTATAGTGGTTACGATTTGACTAAATACCAAGATTTGGAAAGACTCACTATGAATTTAATTGACCGTCAAACACTTGAACCTAACACTTTGAGAGATAGAGTGTAACTAGTAAGGGTGTGGATTTGATTATCCTTTTCGAGGGCATTACTAGTGTGGAGATGTTCTTTTTAAGATGATCGGTTAACCTGACGTTAGTTGTGTCTTTTCTTGAACCTTCGATGCATAACGATTTGAGTAGCACACTATATGGGGGTAAAAAGGCTAAATAGGATTTGAGGTCCTTGATTTTGTTTGAGTTATTGAATGCTTTAGAACAAGCATTGTTTAAGTGTGGGGAGATTTGATAGGTTGCATTTGTTACATATTTTATGTTGTATTTTTACATTGTTTTGCATGCTAAATTACTGTTAAATGTGTGTTTTACATAGTGTTTGTTGTCTTTGGTGTTCAGGTGAATGGGTAAAGAAGAATAGGTAAAAACGATGTTGTTTTGGGTGCTAATTGGGTTTGGAATGGAATACGACATAGTCCTGTCATATAGGCTGCAACCTGGACAGAAGCACTTAATCAACCAATTGGATGGGCCGAACACTTCTAATAGATGGACCTAATGAATCTGACTTATGGATGACAAAATTAAAGACCTTTTTCCCAATTTTTACTCTAGGGAATTAGAACAATACACTTTATTGGTTATTTTGGTAATTATATCTAATGAGGATTAAGTTTTTATAGTGACATATAAAACCTCACATCTCTTTATTTTTGGCAGCCACACAAAAAGAAAAAGCAACAACTGCCATTGTTCTTTTCTCTTTGTGTTTTCAATTTCAATCATGCATTGCTAAATTCATCTCTAATTGAGATACTTTAATGTTTAATCCAAACGAATTGTGAGACTCACGTTCTTAATTTATCTTTACTATTTCTAATATCTATTTTATTCCTGTGCTTGTTGGTTATATTATCATTGCGTTGATTGTTTCAATAACATGCGGTTGAATGATTAACATGATAATAAATTGCTAGTTAGGAACATGAGGTCTCGTCATTTTCTAGCCTAGGTAACGAATAGCATAATTGTTTGTGGATGCACATCTCTTGTGTTATGAAATTTAATAGTCAAGTTTAAATAAATCGAGGTCTCAAATTTGTTAGCTTGGGTTGGGTCTCTTCAATTCTTAATGTTGCTAGTAGATTAAATCCTGTCAGAGGTCTTAGGGGTTATTTACTGGTAAGGGAAGTAATTTGTTTGGGGTCCTAGAATTATCGATGAAGTAAGTAAAGGCTGGTTGTTGAGAGTGGTTGCCGAAAACTATAGCCAATCTATTTGAACAGTTAGATTTCATCTTTTGTGTCAATGATCAGTTCAATGGATTAAATGGAAAAGTACTTTGACTAGACTTTTATTATTATTGTTATTCTCATAATTTTATTATTGCATTGTCATTGTGTCCATTGTTACAGCTACTGTTTCCCTTTAAATTCTCATTCTCGACTCACTTTTAATTGTTGCATATTCACTTCATTCATTTACATTATTAATTGATTCCCCCACTTTTGGGAAAATTTTACCCACAGTCACCAAACGTTTAAAAGATTTTAGTAAGGTCACTAAAGTCATCTTTGTCACCACACGGTCACCCAAATTTATATTTTTTCTACCAAAGGTCACTATGATAATTTTCTTCATATTTTCAACTCAGAAATGCCACATGGCATGCCACACAGCTGACACGTATGTCAAACCCAAGATGAACCCATTTTCTTGACCGGCCCAAATCAGGTTTGTAAATCGATCGACCCAGCACATATAGCTGGCACATTTATTCTGTTTTTTTAGTCGCTTCCCACATCTTCTTCCTTGTAAATATCTCCATAACTGCCCCACCTCTGCGGCTCCGCCACCACTAAGTTGTTCAAGTTTCTTTTAAATTTCTTTTAAAAAAGTTTCTTTTAAATGAAAACATAACCATATTCCACTTTTTTTTTGCCATTTTCTACAATTGCTTACTATCAATTTTATGAAACAAAGCCACATTCCACTATTAAAACAAAAGGAAGTTGCAACTGTTCGTACAAAAAAATTGAGACCCAAATCCTTTCCTTTTTCATCGATTTGTCAAACTCAAGGCACACACACATATTTTCAATTTCAATTTCAATTTCAAATTCAAGACCCAAGGAAAATAAACCATTTCCACAAACTCAACAACATTTTCCAGAAACATTTTGTAGAACCTAAATCCAACATTTTTAAGAATCTAGATCCAATAATTTTAGACTCAAACGACAGAGCATAAAGCCACCTCTGTCCCTGTTCTCTCTCATGGCGTATGAGAGGGAGAGACAGAGAGAGAGAGAGAGAGTGTGTGTGTGAGAGATTTCAGATTAGATAAGGAAAGAGAAAAAAGAGATTTTTAGGTTTGGTTTATTAAGTTGGGTTTTAAATTTTGTGAAAGATTAGTTTTTTGACTAGGTTTTGGTTTCCAAATCATCTCACAAAAATGCAAAACAGAGGAAAAGAAGCTGAGAAGAAATGTGAAAGAGAGAGAGAAGAGAAAGAGGAGTGGAGGAAGATTGCAGATTCAAGACATCGTTTAGATTTATTAAGTGGGCTCAGGCCGAGTGAGTCATGCAGGTCGGGTTACAAACCCAGCTTGGGTCGATCGATAAAATGAGTTTGGGTTGGGTTTGACACACGTGTCAGCCACATGGCACATTTTAATGACATGGCATGCCATGTGGCATTTTTTATTCCAAAAAATATGAATAAAATGGTCATATTGACCTTCGGTAAAAAGAATCTAAAATTGGGTGACCATGTGGTGACGAAGAGGGCTTTAGTGACCTTGCTGAAATCTTTTAAAAATTTGGTGACTGTGGGTAAAATTTTCTCCCCATTTTTATTATTGTCGTATTCCATTTCTTTCCCATTGCAATCATTAGTTTTAGTTCATTTTTACTCTCGGTTTCATACGTAATCTCTCCAACTCTCTTTTATTTTTATTTTCTTTTTGGCAAATAACTAAATTCATTGGTCTCTGTGGTTCGACCCTGTTTGCTGCTATACTCAAAATATATTTTCTGAATAGATATTTATTTTGGTAGTTTGACACGCCAACACTCGTTTTTCAATATCTGTGGTTGATCATTGTGTTGGTACTGTAGATTTTACAGAGGTCTTTATGGGTCTTCAGCTGGTTATTTTTTGATTGTTATGTAAAATGGCGCGAAAATATTTTGGTTTCTGTTTGTTAGTCAAGTCTCTATAGGTCTCCATGGGTCTCTAATATTCTTCACAGTTTTGAAATTGTCTTGAAGATCTCCATATGTCTCCAGTGTTGTTTAAAATATAGTGTTAATTGTTTATAGTTAAAATTCATTATGTTCTAATCATTTTTTTGCCAGGGAGTGAAGTTTCTTGTGCCTTCTTGATATCGGTTCCCTAGGAAGGTGACCTTCAACCATTTTTCCATTGTTTCTAAGTTTTTGCAGTAGTCGTTAAGGCATACACAGTTAGATATGTTTAGGCATATATGCTTTGGTTATCTATTTGATATGGAAGAGGTTGTTGGTTAGGAACAAGTGGTCCGTTCATTTTTGTTGAGGGGGGTTGATAGTGGAGATGATGATGTTATGTGCTTCAAAGTTGGAGGGAGGATTTTGAGGTTCGGGATTGAAGAGTTTGGTATTGTGAGTGGTCTGAAGTGTGTTGGGGATGTTGATATAAGCACTTTGATTCTGTGTGATGATGAGCTGATGACCAAATATTTTTATGTTATGAAATCTATTAGCAAGACTATGTTGTTTGAGGCTATTCGTGATAAGGTTTGGCTGAATGATGAGGATGCGGTTAAACTTGTTGTCCTCTTTATGATTCATCGTTTTGTAAATACAGTAAGAGGGGATAGGTGTTTGATGAGGCATTATTTTGCAATGGTGGATTCTGGTTTATTTGAACAGTATCTATAGGGCCTAGTTAGCTTTAAGTCGACATTGCAGTCTTTGAAGGGTCGACTAGTTCAACGCGGTGCTCTATAGGACAAATCAGCAGCGTTGCATTACCAGATTGATGGTTGTCTAGTGGCTTTTCAGTGTTGGATGTATGAGGTATGCTTGAATATAGACGGTGTTCTTATGGATAGAGTTGTTGCAAGAGATGAAAGAATACTCAATTGGAAGGCCACCTCTCAGCCTGTGTTTGTTTCACTAAAGCCAATGCTATTTGATTTTTCAGAGGTAATTAAGTTATTTATTGTTCAGTTTGTTTTTTTTTTTGGTTTTAAAAGTGCATTTCTTAATAAAAAAATGTGATTCTGTGTTTTTTTTTTCTTTCATAGTTGAAGGTCCAAAATTTGGTTCCCAACAACGTAAAAGTTGATCAACTAAACTTAAGGCAGCTCCAGCAAGGCAAATCAAATGCCCCATCAACATCGAGATCTGCATGTACAATTCCTGATGTTGGTACTGCAAGCAAGGAATTTCAAGTTGTTGATTCTGGTATGTCAAAAAAAGTGGAAGATTTATCAGGATTGTTGAACCAATGGTGGTTCACATTTAGATCCTCATATATTTTGATGATGCACAAAACTTGGAAAACAATATTGCTCAAAGACATAATGAATGAGGCTGCCAAAGATGAAAGTATTAGAAGCAGAGCAGACTCACTCGAGTAAGTTAGAAAGTCACTCGACTGAGAGTGGTGCCCAGAAGAAAGTGAGTTTTCGAAGTTACTCAAGTGAAGTCATAAATTACTCGAGCAAAAGTTGAGTTACTCGAGTAGACATGCAAGTTACTTGAGTAAACAGGATCAGAAAATAAATAAAGCACCCAGAGGAGACGAGTTACTCGAGTGGATCAACTTTTTACTCGAGTAAGAATGCCATTAAGAAAAACGGAAATGAAACAAATGAAAATTTACTCGAGTGTAATAAAATATCACTCGAGTAGACGTGATTTTGATCAAAACACAAGTCAATCAAGTTCTAAATGGAAAGAAATCAAGGGCAACAGTCACAAAAATATCAATCACTTGAGTGGAAAACAATGTTACTTGAGTAAGTTAAGCCAGAAATACAAAACTGATGCTTTTCATTGGAGTTACTCGAGTGAACATTGAAATGGAAACAAAATCGAGATTGATTTCACACTCGAACGGGCAAGAATTAAGCCACAAGCTAGCAAAAGTCTAAGAAGTATAAATGCACTTCCAGAACAGTTGAGGGGTACACACAACACATCTCTGATCCATTGCAACCCTAATTGAGGTCTTTTTCATTGTTCTAGAGATACAAGTGTTCTTAAACTTATTTTATATTTTTATTAACTTGTATCCATGTTCTAATTTTATTGGTGAGTGATTATTTTATTCATTCAAGAGATATTGTGAGTTTGGGATCAAGGGTAGATCCTAGGTTGGTTTATTCTTGAACCGGAATCAAGAATTGTAAAGTTCTCACTTAGCTTGAAAGTGAAAGTTGTGACAATTGATTGAAGTTAATGAAAATCCTAAGTTGTGATACTTAGATAATGGACGTAGGCAAAGTTAGGTCGAACCACTCTAAAATTCTTTATGTCCTTTACTATTTTACTATAGTTGTGTGTTACGACTCGAAAAAAGATTCAAAGCCGAAACACCACACTATTCAACCCCCTTCTAGTGTGGTTATTGGTCTTTCAATTAGTATCACAGCAGGGCTCTTATTTGTGACAGTTTAACTATCGAAGAGTGAATATCCGGGATGGCTTTGAATATGCAATCAAACTCCTTTGACGAAGGCAACACTGTCACTAAACCTCCAAAGCTCAATGATGTCAACTATGCTCTTTAGGAGAACTGAATGGTGATTTTCATTAAAAGTTAAGACATTGAGCTATGGAAGGTTATTATGAAGGGACCAAAGGTTCCAAAAGATGAAAATGGCACGGTCAATAAAGAGATTGATTATGATGATGAAGATTGGAAGCATGATCAAATCAATGCAAAGTCAATGTAACTCATATTATATGCTCTCACATTGGAGGAGACCAATTAAGTCAATTTTTGCAAGAGTGCCAAAGAGATGTGGGAAAGACTTGAAGTCACTCATGAAGGTACCACATAAGTGAAGGAGACCAAAATCAACATGCTTCTTCATGATTATGAATTATTCAACATGAAAGAAGGAGAATTGGTTAATTCCATGCTTGATCGGTTTGCAAAAATCATCAATGGTTTACATCTCTTGGTAGACACATGAAGGATAGTGAGAAGGTCAAGAAGATTCTAAGATCACTTTCTAGAGAATGGGACTCACAAGTGACAACCATTATGGAATCTAAGGACCTCAACAAGTTAGACTTCAATGCATTGGTTAGTTCTCTCATTAATTATGAGATCATCTTGAAGACAAGAGGAAGACGCCCTAAAACAAAGGAAATAGGTATAGCTCTTAAAGTAAGTGCCTCTTTGAAAGATGAAAGTGATGAAGATATGGATGAGAGTGAAGAAGAAGATGAGGAATTAGCCTTTTATGCAAAGAGCATTCGAAAGTTCAAATCCATGATGCTAAGAAGAAAAAGGGAAATGAAGAAAGGTTCAATAGATAATTCCGAAAGACCCCAAACTATAAGAAGAAGAATGATTAAAGCTGTTATAATTGTGGAAAATCTGGCCACTATGCAAAGGATTGCAGAAGTTCTTCCTCAAAAAGATCATTTGATCGACATAAGAAAAATGAGGTATTGGTTGCCACATGAAGTGATGATGAACATGAAGAATCCATTGGCAAATAAGAAGTCAACCTAGCTCTTATGGCAAAGAGCTCCTATTCGAGTGATGAAGAGACAAATGAGGTAAATAATCTTACTTATGATGAATTGTTTGATGCTTTTGATATATTGAACAATAACTTTGAAGATGTACTCAAGCTCAACAAAACTTTGAAAAAGCAAAACAAAATTTTAGAAATTGAAAATGAGGATTTGCTAAAACGTGTTCATGAGCTTGAGAACACCCTCAAAGATCATTCTTCTTGCTTGCTTGAAAACATAAATTGCATGAAGAGATTGATAGATTGAAAAAGGAATTCTCTTATGTTATTGGTAAGTTCATTAGTGGACAAGAAAATTTTGAAAAGTTGCTTTCTTTCTAAAGATTATCTTTATTCGAGAATGGTCTAGGGTGTGATTCCTATCAACAAGAGTCATCCTTGATCTCTAAATTTTCTATTAATAGCAGTTCCTCTAGTGCTCTTGGGGTGCCTTCTTATTCTAGATGTTTAAAAATAGGTCATAGTGCTCATTAATGTTCTAGTTTAAGAAGAACCACTAGGGTGAGGAGGATGTGGATTCTCAAAGGAACCATTCTTCCTAATTTGGTTCATTTGACTAACTCACAAGGACCCAAACTAGTTTGGGTACCAATGAAGAAAAGCGTGCAAGCCAAGGGTAAAGTTCCTTCAAGCATGTGGTACATTGATAGTGGGTGTTCAAGACACATGAGTGGAGACAAGAGCTTGTTTGTAGAACTCACTTTCAAGAATCAAGGCCACGTGACTTTTGGAGACAACAATAGAGGTAAGATCATAGGTATTATTAGTAAAGTGGATAAAGAACCTTTGCCAACCATTGATAATGTGTTATTAGTTGATGGTTTGCAACATAATTTACTTAGTGTCTCTCAACTTTGTGACATAGATTATGATGTGAAGTTTGAATCATTTCATTGCACCTTTTTGAAAGACAACAAAATTGCATTCATTGGTTTAAGGCATGAAAACATCTTTACTGTGAATTTGCATGATGCATCTTCTTTTAATGAAAAATGCTTGATTTCCTTGGATGAAAATGCATATTTATGGCATAGGAGGCTAGATCATGCACCTTTACCTTTGATTTCAAAACTTGCAAAAAATGATGTTGTTAAAGGTTGGCCAAAGTTGAGATTTACAAAAGAGCATTTGTGTGAACCATACATCAAGGGTAAACACTGTTGGCCTGAAATGCCAATCCAAGAGGGGGGTGAATTAGATTTTTGACTTTTAAAACTTATTTAAAAATATTTTTGCAATTATCAAAATATTCAAAATAAGCAAAAGCAAAGTAAGAACAATTTATCCAATTCACACGAACAATAAATATAAAGAGATAAGGGATAGAGAAATCAAAACCAATATTTATCGTGTTCGACCCTCTTAGCCTACGTCCACTCCTCAAGCTTCCCCTTGAGATTTTGAATCCACTATATCTCTTGCTTCAAAGGGTGCAAGATTAAACATTTACAAACTCTTGCTTCAATGGGTGCAAGATTAGACCTCTACAACCTCTTACTTCAATGGGTGTAAGATTAAACCTCTATCAATACAACCCTTGTTTTCTAGACAAACAAGAAAACTATTCATTTCTCAAATACAAAGATATTCTCAATAAGGAAGAACAAAATTAATAAAGAACACTCTTAAGCAATAATGAATTTGCAAGTGTAAAACCCTATTGAGAAGTGTATGAATGATTTACAAGTTTGAGTAAGAGAAAGCTTGGTGTTGTTGTAAGATGTTTGGAAGTGATGAACAACTACTTCTCTGATGTGTCTTGATGCTATTTATAGATTTTCAAGTCAGAAGATGACCTCTGAAATGTGTAACTCCAGTTATTTTTCGTGCTTACTCGAGTTATCCATGTTTTTTGACAGTTGGAACATCGACGTTTGATCATTAGTTGTGTCAGACTTTGCCTCCAAGCTGTAACTCAAGTTATACAAGTATTTACTCGAGTTAAATTTTCTCCAGACTATTTAACTCAAGTTATCCATATTTTAACTTGAATTATCTTTCATTTAACTCATGTTAGCCTTTAGTTAACTCGAGTTGTATGACATTTTAACAACTCGAGTTATGCATGTTCTTACTCGAGTTGTAGCATTTGATCCGCAGCTTCTGGGCATCTTTCTTACTCAAGTTGTTAATTATTTTACTCGAGTTATATTTCAACGCTAGTGACAAATTGATTAAGAATCAAAACCCAATTTTGTTCATCATCAAAACATAAAGGGATATAAATGTTAACCACCCGTGGTTCAATAATCTCCCCCTTTTTTATGATGACAAAATATTCATGAGTTTGAACATCTATTCAACAATAACAAATAATATGATCAAGGATTGTACGCATTGTCACTTGGTTAGTTCAACACATCAATAAGCAAGATGTTCAAATCAACATTGATACCAATTATAGCAATTTATGCAACATTCTCCCCTTTTTTGTAATCATCAAAAAAAGAATATGCAAAATCATGCAAAGATAAGAAATACTCCCTCTTTTTCAAAGAAAATAATCAAGAATTATTAAGCACAAAAAGCTCCAACTTAGTAAATGCATTTATCAATCAAATCATTTTGAAAGAAAAACTCCCTTCTTTTTTGTTTTACAACATGCATAACAATTTTCAAAGAAATATCTCTGGTCATATGCTTGGAGCAACCACTATCAAGATATCAAGTGTTTAAATTTTCCTTGGCCTTCATGCATACCTACAAAAGTAAATTTCAATTTCCTAGTTTTGGTACCCATTGTCTTTGGGTCCATAAGGGTTAGTCCTAATCATGTTAGGAAGAATAGTGCCTTTAGGAACCCACACCTTCTCCACACCAACATAGGCATTGTTTCTAATATTGCAAGAATAAGCTTTATGCCCCATTTTGCCACAATAGTTGCAAGTAGAGAATGGAAAGGATGCATGTGGTCTAACAAACCTAGTATGATATGATTTATTGTCATTTGTGTAATCATATCCCAAGCCACTGTTGGATAAAAACAAACTTTAACTACCGAGGAGCTTTTCAAGATTTTCTTTTTCTTGAGTAAGTTTATGAGAAACATTAATAAGCCATGCAAACTTCTTCTTTAAAGCAAAATTTTCATTCAATAGATCATCATTTTTATTAGCAAGGCATTTATCAATTTCACTCTTCAGCCTATCATTCTCCTTTTTCAAGGCTTCATTCTCATTTTGCAAGACATCAATCTTTTTATCAAGTTCACACACAATTTTCTTTAATGCAACATTCTTGATGCCAAGCTTCCTAAATTCATCATGTAATGATTCAAATGCTTCATATAATTCTTCATGAGTATATGAATCACTTAGCTCATTTTCCTCATTGCCTTCTTCTTCCTTATCATCTCCAATTGCCATGAGACATAGGTTGGCAACTTTTTCATTGTCTTCATCATCCGAACTATCATCGCTATCACTCCAAGTAGCCACCATTGCTTTGTTTTCCTTCTTTAGTCTTTTGTTGGCTTTCTTTAGAAGAGGACATTCAAATTTTATATGACCAGACTTCTTGTATTCGTAACAAATAATTTCATTCTCCTTCTTGTTTGAGAAGTCTTTTGAAACCTCTTTCTTGTATGGCTTTTTGGAGATTTTTTTTTTCTTGAGAAATCCCTTGAATTTTCTAGTGAGGAGATCAAACTCTTCATCTTCTTCTTCATCTTCACTATCACTAGAAATTTTGGTCTTCGAAGTTGAGGCTTTAAGAGCTATACTTTTTTCTTTCTTCTTATTCTCTTCTATTTCTTCTTCTTCTTCCTTCATGCTCATTTCATGAGTAAGCAATGATCCCATAAGATCCTTCAATGGTAGAGTTGAGAGATCTTTTACTTGTTGAATAGCATTCTTGATTGGTGCCCAAGGTTTTGGCAATGAACGAAGAATCTTCCTTACTAGCTCGAAATGTGTATAGGTCTTTCCAAGAGCTTTGAGGCCATTAATAATGTCGTTAAACCTATCAAACATGGCTTGTATCAATTCTTTCGGCTTCATCTTGAAGAGCTCATATTTATGGACAAATAGGGACACTTTGTTTTCTTTCATTTCCTTGGTTTCTTCATAAGTCACTTCAAGAATATGCCAAATTTCATGAGCACTTTAGCATTGTTGTACCTTGTTGAATTGATCTCTACTAAGTGCATAAAAAAGAATTTGCATAGCATTATGGTTGAATAAGATAAACCTCTTGTCAATTTCATTCTATTCTTCCTTTGGCTTTTCAACTCTTTCATTATCAACAAATTTGGTAAGAACAAATGGACCTTCATCCACAATTTGCCAAACATCAATGCTTTCCAATTTCAAGAATGTCATCATCCTTATCTTCCAATATATATAACCACTGTCATCAAACAAAGGAGCTCTGATAAACGTTTATTTGTGCATATTTATGTGATTAAATTCATGATGTTTTTTAGGTAGAACGAGCGTTTATCATGAGTTCTGGTACTTTTATGCTGTATATTGTGTTCCTCAGGTCAAATAATGATGTCTTGATGATAAGAAGTGAAAACAAGTTGAAATGGAGTTCGAAAGATGATGTTTGAGGTTTTGGGAGCAAGGCACGATCTCCATTTGGTGTCCTACGGCCGTGGCACAGGTGGATTACACGGATAGAAGACTTGAAATGATGTTGATGTCAAATAAATGAAGACACGGGAGTGGCTGGATCAAACACGGGCGTGTCCTTGGCCGTGGAACTCACTGTACTATTGAGCAACGCGGGACACAGACAAGGTGTGAAGGACACGGGCATATGACGTCAGGACACAGACACGATCCCGTGTCCGTGTATTGGCCACCGAGGAAAAAAGCAAGAAACGGTCGATTGATTCGAGACACGGTCGTGGGTTCCGTCCGTGTGCACCCAGAAAATGACGGAAATCAAGCTATTTATGAGGGTTTTGGGATTCAATTATGGAGAACACACTGGAGGCACGAAAAAGAGACTGAATTAGGTCAGAGAGAGAGCTGGGTTTCAAGAAGAACACACCTTGGAGTGAATCAACATCAAGATTAAGTGGATTGCTTGGAGATTGAAGGATTATCAATGGGTTTCCTTTCTTCCTCTTGTTTTCCTTTATTACTTGTTGTTGTATTCCTTGTTAAC
>CAODLS011564512.1:0-12443 GCA_948243855.1 Flueggea neowawraea
AAAGAGTGGCCTTCAAAATGGTACCAGAGATCCAAATAAGCCTGCTCAGACGAAAACAAATAAAGAATCAGATTCAACTGCCCAAACTTCATCTGGAACCTCTGATGCTTGTAAGCATGAAGATGGAAAGGATCAATTAGAGTCATCAGCTGTACTTCGAGATATGTCAGTTTTATCAAGCGCGCTTCCAAATGAGTGTGCTGAGTCTGAAGGTATAGAATGCAAGCCACCATCATTTTCTGCTGATCGTAGCTGCTCTGATTCAGATGCAGTGCAAAGAAAAAATAATCGGATAGACAATCAACTTGGCGAAGACAAAGGAATTGTGTCTCATTTGAAGTTTGCAACTCCTAATTATGGTTCGTTGTACTATGAACCACCCCAAGCAGAAACTTGTGTTCTGCGAGAGTTGGATGTTGCGAACTTGTATAAATGCATACCTAGCCCAGCTTCATCGCCTATTGGTTTCTTCACTCCGCCTTGTGTGAAGAGTGGTAGTTTAAATGCTCAAAGCTCAGAATCCATATTGAGAAATGCTGCTAAGAGCTTCCCCAATACCCCTTCAATATTTAGAAAGCGAAAATCCATAGTTCAAGCGCAGCAGCTTCCTTGTAAAATTGGGAATGTGGACAGGAAAAGTATTGAGGACGGGTTGCATGAGTCTAGTGAGCAGGAAAGAACAACAAACACATTGGAGAATACTAGACATCAAGATGGAAGTTTGTGTGAGTCTCCTGCTGCTGCCGGTACCAATGAACATAGTGAACCTAGTGTCAAGGCTTTTAATGCATCTCCTCCATACCGGTTAAGATCCAAACAAACTGCTGTTTTCAAGTCTGTGGAGAGACAACTTGAGTTTTCTTTTGACAAGAAAGGGCCAATCGTGACAAACATGGGGGATTATCTCTAAATGGAAGTTCTACTGTAATGGAAGATGGTTCTTGTGCAAGACGGGGTAACCTAGGGTATGAACTGTAAGTTATGACTGCTTTCAGCCATTTTTATCTTTTCCTTGTTTTTGACTGTTTTTAACTTGATCTGTGTTTTATACATAACGTACATAATCATACATAGCGAAAACATACTGATGAAAAATTTTGCAAAATGGGGAAAACATATTAATGAAAAATTTTGCAAAATGGTACGTGCAATTCAAAATCCATGTATTGTTTTGGCTCTTTCACATTGAAGATACATTATATGTTTTGTGTGCTCATGATGTGCTTTGGTTCTTTGCGTCGGTGTAATTTGAGTGCATTTGAGTTCCATTTTGCTTCAGATCTTTTCAAAGGCACAACAAAACGATGGTTTCATTCATTTGATGTCACACTGGATGACAAGTTAATTTATGTGAAGTAATTTGAGAACTTGGATTCCTTCTGTATCTGCTTAAATCCATTTGTTTCTTGATTAACCAAAGTAGGTTTGAATGAGGAATCTATTTCCCTAACTATCTGTCCGCTTTATCGGATTCAGGAATTCCGGCACTGCGGATGTTTTTGTGATAGGTTCATGCCAGCTGACATATGATGGAACCTGAAAGAAACAAGTCAAAACGGTTTTTGATGATGATCTGAATCACGTTTTTAGGATGCCACAGCGAAAGTCAGAATAACTATTGAAGAAAGTTGAGAGTTAAGAGGAGAAAATATTGGTTCATTGAAAGATGAAAACAAGAGCCAGTGGCGCCAAGAAAGCTTCTGGTTTGTGTAGAATAAAGAGAGACTTGTCGTCCCTGTGTGGGAGCATAATTTACTGTACAGATAACCACTTTTTTTGAGTAGAAATTGATTTAAGTTATAACACAATTGCAGTGTCTTTCTTGCATGTATAAATTCTCTTTCTTTAGAAGTCAACCACTCAATTACGTTAATCCATTACAATTTCAATTTATTATTACACAACACGCATTTCAAGGTTTCATACACCACTATTATCATGACGTTAAATTTATGTAAAATGTACAATGTAACATTGATCAAAATAATTTTATATAACATTTTTTGTTAAAATAGTTGTCATTCTACATTTTCAAGAATATTTGTTTTTTTTCAGTTATACCCTTCCATATCGACAAATACTGAACTAATAAAGTATCATATGTGCAACATTAAGCTGTGTGAAATAGTGAATGATATATACACTAACGTAGAAAAGTAAATTTAATCTAACATTTAGCATACTTAATACTTTCTAACAATTATTTTGGAGTAATTTTTTTAGTTACGTTCCAATAGTGAAGAAGCCTTTTGCAACTAAGAAAATTTAACAAGCAAAAGGTGCAGAGGAATGAAAGCAATCATCCTCTTGCGGAAAGGGAAAACCAAACACCTTGCGACTAGAAAACAGGAACAAGAAGCGAATTTTGGAAAATAAATTACCATTTTCTTTGGCAGACGGAGCAAATTACCATTTAAAAGGACCATTATAGCTTATTTACCAACAATTCAACCAAGCCAAAGCCAAACTTCTATAAGTACATATATTATATATAAACCCTACCCATTATCAGCAAACTCCAGAAGGAAGGATCAGATTACCAAACAAAACCAAAGAAAATGTTGAAACTTGAAAACTGTCCACGCCAAATCTATACCCTCCAAAATCCTTCATCAGATCGAGAGCATTAACAGGTGCAGATACAAGCATGTCATCGGCAGCGGAGTTTTAGCACACATATATGATAGTCGAAAGCCACCACACCCAATGGACTGATTTCTGCCAGGATAACCCCTTCGATCTGCATAATATCACGGATCAAGAGTTGCAGATATTCTGTACCGGAGCACCAGGCTTTATGCCTTCCCAATGGAGAAATACAAAGAATCTGCAGAATCGGATTGTGTAATGAACACATAAGAGAAGAGAGGAGGCTCTTCACTTGGATGGAATAATCTCAAATTGGAAACAAGAATGTAATCAAGTATATCAGTTCCAAATAACTGACCTGAACAAACTGCTCATCCAGCCATAAGCACAACACTACACCTGATCCAGGCCATCGCAAGGAGAGAAATTGAACAATTTAGTCACTTTCACAAGTGCCAACTATCTCTTCAAAGCTGAACCACCTCAAAGATCTGAACAATTTACTGAGCAATCAACAACATCAATTAATGAATAAAAAAGTAAATCTAGACACAAAAACTGAAAAATAAATTCTTCACACCTTAAAGACCAACTTCCAGCTAGTCGCTAGACCAAGAAGAAAGTTCCGATGGTAGTTTGACCAAGGACCTTGGAGCTCTAATCGAGGCCATGAGAAGCAACCTAAAATGTAGAAAAACAAAGCCAGTGAAAAGATATAAACAAATGCAAAGAAGAAACATATAAAAACTTTTGTAATAGAACAACTTAAGCAGCGATTCTCCATTCTTAGTTTGCCTAAGCAATTTAATGAAATAAATAAATTCAATGCGTGTGAACCAAATAATAAAGTAAAGAGTTTCCCATGTAATTATCCTGTTTCTTTATGGTAATTAGTTAACCTTTCCTGCCAAAAAAATCCAGTAAAAGCAAATTATACAGGCAAAGATTAAAAAAACAAGTCATCCATAAATTAAATTCAGGTCCGCAAGTGGAGCAGTGATATCGTATGCTACCCTTCAGGACAGATCGTATGCTACCCTTCAGGACAGACGCGATGTACTTTCAAAAAGAAAATAAGTGTCAAACATTTCTCTCACCATATATGAAAGAGCAGCATAGCGCTCCTCATTCAAGTATAAAGGCTTTCCCCTATGCATCTCAATATCCTGCAAGAACTAGCACAAGACCAAAACAACTTAAAGCAAAACCATTAAAGCAAAATGTAACTCTACTCAAATCAACTTTAACTAGATAGTTCAAACTACTAAAAATGTGTGCATAAAAAAGAGTAATTGACAACCACTTGAGCGCATCATAACTTAATGCATCTAACAGCACTTGCCTGAGTTTAAGCCTTTTTAACAATCCAAATTACTGGAATTGAAATCAAGAGACCCAACTAACATTAAAAAAAAAATTGACTCTGTCTACAAGTGTAACAAGCAAAAACAATGATTCTACCTCTTCACCAAAGGCATCCAAGTAGGGAGATGGCCATGCAGCCTGACATCGTAGAAGAATTGTAGTTCTCTACAGAAAAAACTCAGTAGGAATCTCTCAAATGCTTAACAAAAATATAAAGAAAGGAATTACTGGAAATAATACAAAAGAGACAATATAAAGATACCCTGTGAAAATAAAAAGTAATGGATATGGATTATACCTTGATCAACAGAAATGCTCCTGTACCAGCACCACAGGACATTGCATGATTTTGACACCCACATTCCCTTTGATAAGGAAGGAAAGATATAGTCAAATTAGCAATAATAAAAATTATCATATTCAAGTACATGTGACAAACATGTGGGCTCAATGATAAGAATGGGCAAGGGTATGAACCTGCACCAAGGCTTCCGGTTTGGAGAGCATAATTTACCACAAAGCAGGCATAGTGCAGGCTCTTCGATAAGTTCTTGCAATCAGAACAACGCTGCTTTATGTATCTGATTAATGGACATAATTTGTTTCAATCAATTGCAATATCCCAAGAAAACTTTATCGAACATGCAGAAACAGTAACTAGCAAGACAAACCTCTGAAGTAAATCCTGGTAGAGATGAGGCAGATGCATTACCTTGAATGGAACTGCAGGTATGACACGCAGACTGTGTTGAGAACTGTGAACTTCACCCTTAAGAAAATGATCCAACCACCTTCTAACTACAGACCGTAGTTCTTGATCTTCAAGAATGTTATCCAAGAGGGGTATCTTGAACATCTTTTCAAGCTCTTGCACTTCATTGAGCTCAACTAGATCACTATTCATGACATCCATCATGTCATTGATGGCATGAGATAGTCCACTAAATTCATGGTCTCTATGCTCCCCATCATAAAATGGCACTGACATAGAAGTGCTCAATAATCTCCACAGTAGCGCACACCTCAAGTAAGGAAAGGTCGATTTACGAATTATATCTTTAATATCAGCAGATGAATCAACATAGTTTGAACGGAAATACTGCTGGACCCATTCAGATTCTACTAATACTTTGGAGATGTCTGTAATCAAGCATTCCTGAAGGCCTGAAATCCCTTCAGAATGATGTTTCTCCCAATATGCAATTATTGCCTGCGCAAGGAAGAAAATTAACAAATTCTCAAGGGGTGAGGAAAATGGGGGGAAATGAGAGGAAGATGGAGGAAGCACACCTGAGTCACAGAGACAGCATAAACAATATGGACGAGGCATAACAATGACTCCACACATGACAAAAAGGGGTATGGAAGACAATAGAGAACCCACATAAAAGATGAAAAGGCATCATGAGCAAGGATTGGACTTGCTGCTTGCTTCCAAAATTGAGTATCAGGATATGCAACTTCCTTGTCAACATGTTTTAGAATGCATGACATACCTGTCAATCATAAAATCAATTTGATCAAAACATTACAGTAGACAATGAAAGAAAATATATCATGCGCAAAGAATTTAAAATGAAATCATTTTTAGCAGCCATTTTTAGTTTATGAATATTTATTGGGCCGCAGCCTCATCCTGGTGTCACACCAAGGTTTATACAAATAAAGCCCTGACCCCAACAACAATAAAGCAACATATGCAAGTGAAAGCAACACATGAATAATAAATCCAAAGCCTACAGTTAACATATCGATACTCCATATAATAACAATAGTAATACAATAATACAAAAGCCAAATACAAAATATGTTACCTCCACCTCCATAAGGGCTGCTGGCATGACCTTCAGAAATTCTGGAGCAAATAGAATCTGCAAAAAGCTGAATGCCCCTAAATCGTTGAAGCACATGAAGAGATTTCTTTCTCCTCAAACAATTCACACTCTTCAGCAACAAGGACAGGGTAAATCCACTACTAGATTTCAGTTCCTTGTGCAAAGTATTAAGGCCATAAGTTGGAGTCATATTGCTCCTTCCACAGCGGGCAGCAATATCCATAGATACGAGGGAGTACTTGAGCATGTCCCACATAATCATAGAATGATTCAACCTTGCCGATCCTGTGAAATTATCCTGTATATTCGGAAAATAAAGCTTGGATAGCACTTGATAAATTGGATCAAGATTGGACATTGTTCTTTCATTTCTTTGAAGGGGGAAAGTTTTCAAGGTATCTCCCTTTCCAACCACATTTGCAGCAGATTGCCGGAGAGATAAAGCTTTCCGAAGACAAAGAGAGCTACCTTCCCCGCTAGATGCAGCCAAAGGATCTGCAGCAATTGATGGAACTATTTTTGAAATTAAAGGCTGCTTCCAAACCCTTTGAAAATCACCAGGCAATGAAGGCAATACTGAATTTGCAAGTTGACGGCACACAGGACAGAGAAATTCCCCATGGAAAAATGGAAAGTGCCAATAAGATTTTTTCTGTTGAACCCAGAAATAATCAATTTTCTAATTGAACACTCAAAACAAGTACCTGATCCGGGTCAACAACATGCCCTCCTTCAAAAACAATTCTCCTGATGAATCTGTGTATGAAAATAAGCAAAATGTTTTAAACATTTTTTCAATTATAAAAGCGTAATGAAATCGGTCCATATTACATCATTTTGTAACAAGTTCAGTTGAAAAGAAAAGGAAAATTATATGGCAAAATTTGGACAACAAAATGAGATAATCCTCTTAGGCATGAAAAAACAGTTCAATGAATAAGATACAGATAACACTTCTAGATCTTGCAGATATTGCGAAAGGACATAGCAACTGTAAAGTGCTTCTAAATATTAAAAAACCATGTACACCTAAATAACAAAGAAAGTGGTGAAATTTCAGAGCCTTTAGCATTGCTAAAGAAAGTGCTTTCTATAAACATTGAAGTCACTGACCAAATCTAATCAAAGTGCTTCTACAATCAACTTTCTTTTTAATGATAACATTTATGCATTTGTCTGATCTTTGTAGTTGCAAATTAAATGAATCACTTCAGAAACAAAATTTTGCATCATAATTAATTAGCCGTTAGCTTATTTGCAAATACATGTGATACCAATAGCTGAACACCCTAGACAAGTGGTGGAATTTTTCAAGCAATTCAATCAACAAACATCAGTTATAGGCAAAGTAGAAAATCAGCAATCCTAAAACCTTAAATCCAAAACCATCCAATTTCCTCCCAAAACTCATAAAGCTTGAACTCATATTTTCCCACATTAGATAAATATAGACTAGGTAGTCTTCCTTGGCAATTTTATCATTCAAATTATGAGAAAGCTAACATTATTCTAACTGTATGAGTACCCAAAAAAAAACTGAACATAAACATATAGTTGCAAACATAAACAAAGTGAGCCTTTGCATCTCGAGGAAAAGATTATTTCAAAATCTCGTTCTTTCCAACAACATACCTTTCCTTCAATGATGATAGATAACGATCAAGACATTCCTGATGAACAGCATGTCCACAGGAAGATAAATGAATGCCATCAAAATCTGCAGGTCTAAATCCATTACACAAGGACAAATTTGATGTAGATTCCACTTGTGCCTTATCATTATGAGAATTTTCAGGGTTTTCTGTTCTCTCTTTTGAAAGACCAGCTATATACTTTCCCAACACTGCAGATACAGCGCTTTTGCTATATTTTTTTACACTTGCAAGGTCTAAATGTTTCTTCTCTAATCCATTACTAGAAAGTAGCATATTATTGTGCAGTTCTTCCCGAATAGATGTGTACATATCTTGTTCCAACTTTTCAAAGGTTGGTGCAGTCAAATCATTTAAATCCACCGATGAAGTTGGTACATGTGTACGCCTTAAAGAAGGAAGCTCAACCTTGACAAAGTCCATAATGGCTTCTAACTCCCCAGGTTGAGCATAACAAGCAAAATCATTTCTTGTATCCTGAACTATCTGTGCCAACTGAGAAGATGAAATTACTCCCAGACAACCAGAGGAAGAGCGTATTCCAGATTGATCAGCAACTACCAAACTGCCAGAAGATTTTATCATCACAGATGGATCACTGGCTTTGCTTGTAGATGCAGACATTTGATCAGGGTCAGCCTGCCGATCTTGATCCCAAGAGAGGGGACCTCTGTCAATGAAATTCAAAAGCTTCAATTTCTTGGTCCAAGCAAAATAACAAGAAAATGAATATCGTTAAACAACAAAACAGATCATATAGTTGAGTTAATGCATACACAAACATATCATTTCTTACCTGAAGAAGAAGCAAAAAAGACAGGAATTTTGGAATTGGAATCATGACAAAGAGAACAAACAACTTCTGGAGTCTCCTTCACATCCTCTCCATTGTCCGAGTTACTTTCTTCTAATTCAGATTTTGAATCATCATCGGCATTAGTATTGATACTTGATAGAAATTTGGACTGCTCAGCTCTCATTTTTGCCTGCATTTAAGATAAAGCCTTGAGGCATAAGTCAATCTGCAGTTATGTTCTAATATAGCCTTAAGCCTCTTACATCATGTGTGACCCCACCATAGAATGAAAAAAGGAAAGACATCCACATTTCAATGCCTCTTACATCATGTGTGACCCCACCTTAGAATAATCCATTTCACAGAAACAAACAATCTATGCACCTTGGATTGGAGGGAGGTTTTTTTTTTTCCATTATCATTTCTTAAAAAATTCTGGTGCACACACATAAAAAACACAAATAATGGCATACCATTATAGCAGCCTGTCTTTCTCGTGCTTTGGCCTTGCATTTTTCACTATCTGAAGATAACCAGATATATTTGCATCATTACTAGAAACTAATTGAGATATATGAATAACCACTTCAGGAGGCAGTTGCTGCAGTTTGATCATGCATCCAGCATCTAACTCAGCAAACTTCTTCAATAAGCTCTCAATGAGAGAAGAAAGGTTACAACTGCTTGCTTCCAGAAAGTTGTCTACTCTCTTGTGCATCTTCATCAATGAGATAAGAAGTGACAGAAGGCTACATCCATTAGCCATGTAATGCAATCCCTCATGAATTTCTTCAACGGCAAAAGCAATCAATGGAACCGAATCTCCAACATGCGAGGGCATATTTCCAGAATCTCTCTTCTGAAAACAGATGTCTAATGCTAGGGAGAGTAAGTGCAATGCACTTACAAGTACGCCATCTGGAGCACGTGTATCAGTTGACTTGTCAGTGTAAACAGCATAGAAAAGCACTGCACGGATGAATTGAAGCACTGCTTTACATGTAGCTACTCCCGCAGCACATTTAAGGGGAGGATAAATCTTTGTCCACCTGGGCAGCTGAGTGGTCAATGCGGAAACATTGCAATAGCGCATATATCTTTCTTCTGCAACTTGCAAATCTCTTGCGTTCCAACGAGGATTGTACAGATCTAGCTCTTTCCAACTTCAGCACAGAGAATACATACCCTAAGACAAAGAAATAATGTCTCATTCACACAGATATTGATTTGGGCATTTTAACAATATTCTATGCCAACAAAGAAACCTGATATAAGCCAGATGGGTTCGAGTATACAGCAGCACTATCCAAAATTTCCTGAAGCTTGTCAAATTTGGAGAGATCACGAGGTAAATATTTCACCAATTGACTACGAGTTGCATCTCCAGTGGCTAACTTATGAATTAATTCCCTTCTCAAATTTCAGTAGGACTTAACCCAGAAAATCTCCTTTCTTGGACCATTTGCATGATAAGCTTGAGCATTTCCTGCACCAAAACTGGCTCGACCCTAGACACACAGAGTTCAATAACCTCACTCCAAAAAATAAAACATATATGTTTTTGAGAAAAATACGCCAACACAAATAAATACATGCATGCCATGTCTCAACATGTTCACTGACAGACACAAACCAAGAAATTTGACAAGCATCAAAAACAATCAACAGGCGATGAAAAAAAATTCTATCAACAAAATTTGAGGAAAAAAGAGGAAATGCCCTTCAAATATTTAACAAAACTCAACATAAGATAAAAGCAATAGCACATAAATAAGAAACTGAAATAAAAGAGGATGACTTGGAGTTCAAGATCCCAGTATTGTCCAATCACACCCCCTACCTTAACTGAAAAGAGTTAGCCAATTCAAATTCATTGTAAACTTGGCTCAAATGCACAAAAGCCAGCATATTATCATAAAATGCTAGGCCCAAAGACCAAAATCTTTACAAATCTTATTGGCAGTTGACTTGATAATTTTAAAAGTGAAACTGCCAAGAGAGAGAAAACTCGTATAACCATGTGTGAACGTGCTTTACTGCTAGGGAAAATACGTCAAAGAATCCACTTGATAACAATTTCAAGGAGAGAAATGGCTAAAATTAACAAACGAGTAATATCATATTAAATAATAAAGATAGGAGAATTTACTCGCTAGACTGTTCAGGATTCAGAGAAAGGTAGTCCAATAATCCAAAGCGTTCGATAATTCTGCTAACAAGAAGGTCTGCAGGACCCAATGCAGCACAACACTGCAGCAGAAATAGTTCATTTTCTAAACCTTGTTCAACCCTGAAAGATCGAGACAACCAACACAAGCTTGAGCTTAGTTCAAAATAAAAAAACCTTAATGACCATAGACATATGCTGTCGCTTGAAGAGAAAAAACAATGTGAAGTATAATACACACCAGCATACAGAACGATACCACTCACAATAGAGGATAGGAGCATCACCATTCTTTCTCCACATTCTAGCTTGAACCTCAGCGAAAAACACCCTATTACATAAAGGATGCTCCATAATTAAGACTGTCAATTTTTGACACGACAACACGATTTTGTGAGACGACACAATTGACATGAATTCAATTTTTGTAATGTTTATGTCTTGTATAATGATTTGTAATATATAAATGACATGACACAATTACAACACGGTAACACAAATTGTCACCCCTATCCATAATGAAGGCAGAAAACCCATGGGGATGGCAGCCTCCAAGGAGAGGCCTAAAAAAGTAATCAAAATTTGCAGATGATGGATTTGTTGAAGTGCTTGCACTAGTTGTGTCCCATAGTGTAGAGTCAATATAAAACTTTTTCATTGCCTTTTGTAAAAGCAAGGAAAGTAACGGATGCAAAGGAATGTGAATGGAAATCTCCTGAGAACTAACATGATAGTTGATCTGCGGCCAATCAGACAAACTGAGAACACGCAGAGCATCTAGTTCAGTTGAACCATCTCCTCCAACCAACATATCATTTGAACCAGCAGAATCAGTGTCACCCGAAACCATGGCTCTCAGCTCCAGCGCCATGCTTTTAGCACTGTCCATATCACTTGAACGGGAACTATCATATAAATGTGAAATAAACTGGCTATCATGTTCTTCACTTGAACTAGTGAGTGCACCAAAATAGATTTCCCTTTTCGTATCTTTGACAAGGTTCTCTTTAAAGCTAAGAACTTTCTAGTGGAGATGTTGCTAGTATTTGGAGAAAATGAAGACGTATTTTCAGTTCCCAAACAGTTCTCGATGGCCTTCAAACACTCATAGGTCAGCCACGTGACTGATGAAGGAACGGGCAGCTGATGCATGGAATTTAATTTAGTTTCAGTAACATTTGATGAAGTTATAAAATAGTCTCTCCCGGATACACTGCACACTGAACTCTCCTGAGATAGCCGTCCAACTTTTGCATGTCTTATACTATCTCCTTCATCAATATCTTGTTTATGAAAACCAGAAGGGATATCCTCTTCAGCCTCCTCACTAGCAGAGAAAACCCCATCCACCAAAAGAGAATGAATGCTGGCAATAGAATGACCTAAAACAAAAGGCAAATTTACATGCTCATTTTCTTCTTCAATGTGCAAGCCAGTTTCTCTCTTCAGGGGACTCATTCCCTGCAGAAAAGAAAGAAGTTTCAACCATGTTTTCAAGATCTCTCTCTGTTCATTGGTTACATATTTGGGTACAACATTATGGCTCATAACAAATCGAATATCTTCAACCACACAAATAGTTGTCTCATACAAATTTCCCCATTTGACGATCTGTAAATGTCCATCTTCTCCCGAACAATGAACAAATATATCTTCTAAACATCCCAACAGCAGCTAGTAAGTTCATCTCCTTGACAAGTTGTGGCGTCAAAGTCGGCACCGTGAAGATCTGAACAGAAAATGTTGATAACAATGAAAACTTCTTGAAAGCATCATCAGACCCGTCTTTAATTGATTCACTAACAACAACAGGGTAATAACCCAAAAACACTTTAGCAAATTCATATTTGAAAACTGGTTCTCCCAGCAATTTCAAAAGCAACTCACTAAGTTTTCTTGCAACACCCTCACTAAGAAACCTCTCTGCCCTTACTAAGATTTCCAACAAACCAGACAAAGACATAATTCTCTTGGAAACAAAGCTAAGTAAACTCTCACTCTACTTGCAGAACTCCAACAGAAGTTCAACAACCACAAAA
>CAODLS011564610.1:0-13029 GCA_948243855.1 Flueggea neowawraea
TGAAGAATTACTCGGACGATCCAATGAAAACGACAAGGCTTTCCACTAGCTTCAATGTAAAAACTGAAAAAGTTTCCAACTGGAGGGATTTCTTAAGAATCCATTGCTACCCTCTCCAGGACTACGTTCATGAGTGGCCTAACAACCCTCCATCTTTCAGGTATTAAGGCATATCTCAAGAATTCTAAGTGGACGTAAAAGTAAAAAATAATTCATATAGTTGTACAATTATACTATAATTAATTTACATAGTTTTACAAATTAAAATTTGACCATTAGTACTCATTAGCGAGTTAGGTTTTCTTAATATTAGGTCTAATTCTTTAGCTATACACCTCGAGGGGTAGTCGAGTTGGTGAGGGTACGTTGTCCTCAACGTGAGGTTGTGGGTTCAAATCCGTTCGGATTCACTCTCACAATGTTGAGTTGATCAAACCTCTACCACTTGTCCTCGATGAGGAGCTACAGTGACCATACTAGTGCACGGACCCAAGTCCGCTGCCGGTGTCAGCTATGGCTCTAGGAACATTCCGTAGCGGGGAAGTTAATTCGCCTGCATGGTCACGCTTAGTAGGGGTACGCTACCTACTGGTCGCCCCCGACTCCCTTTTTTTGGCAAAAAAAAATCTTTAGCTATAGAAACTTTATGAGGAGAATTTGTCACATACTTATAAATAACTTAAGATAACTATTTTCGCTTAATATGGATTTCTCTGGACAAATGACATCTCTCAGCCCAAAACAGAATTGAAGATGTAATGGGCCTATTAGACAAAGAACACTGTGTCGGATACCCCTCAAACTATTGAGGGAGAATGTGGACTTTGATACCATTTTAAAATTAGATCTAACTAACATCACAAAAAAATATCTTTTAGGGAAAACATTGTCTCACTCCTACTGTTATTCAACGTGAAATTCTTTCCAATAATTTAATTTTCTACATGAATGGTTTTTCAATTAATGGCACAGGAAGGATGTAGCTGAGTACTGCAAGAATGTTAGGGAATTGGCAGTGGGACTGCTGAAGGGTATATCAGAAAGTCTGGGACTCGAAAAAGATTATATCAATGGGGCGCTAGGCAAGCATGCACAACACATGGCCATCAATTACTATCCAACATGCCCACAACCTGACTTGACATATGGATTGCCTGGCCATACGGATCCTAATGCCATTACAATTCTCCTTCAAGATGATGTTCCTGGTTTGCAGGTTCTCAAAGATGGCAAGTGGGTTGCTGTCAATCCTATTCCTTATACCTTCATTGTCAACATAGGAGATCAGATTCAGGTATTCACTAAAAAAAAACCTTCCTAATTGACTATATAAAAGTCAATTATAATGAATATTACAATCTAAACTGATTAAGAGTGGTTTAATTTTCTTTTCTGAAAGAATACCGCACAATTGTACATCATTCAAATAACTCAAACTAAAGTGAAAAACTCTAATCCACTGCAAAATTACAAGGCCAACCTAGTTGGAACGATAATGTTGGGTGCCATATTGATGTTGAGCTAACCCTGTTGAGTTGGTGTTGATATGAAGTAGTCGTTTTATTTTTAAAAAAAAAATATGAGACTATATTATAAAAATTCGCAATCATAACCGGATTCTGAATGTGACAGATGAAATCTAAAATCTAGTTATAACCACATTTTGTTAATCTTAATGTTTCTAATGTTTCGCCTATTTTGTTACCTATTATTAATTCCTTTGATCATGCACAAAAATGTGACCAACCCTGAGACAATATGGCAAACTGGTGTTGATGTGTAGGTAATTAGCAACGACAGGTACAAGAGTGTGCTACATCGAGCGGTGGTGAATAATTGCAAGGAGAGGATATCTATTCCTACATTCTATTGCCCATCACCGCACGCCGTTATCGGACCAGCCCCGCCTCTGACTGAAGCCGTTCATCCTCCTCTCTACAGGAACTTTGCTTATAGCGAGTATTACCAAAAGTTCTGGAACCGTGGCCTCGCAACTGAGTCATGTTTGGACATGTTTATGAAACTCTGATTCCTCTTGGCTCCATTGTCCATGCATGTTTTCTAGCTATGTGATCCGCAAGCATGAGTAGGAAACTCTACTTCCAGCTTTATAAAAGAAAATTAAAAAAGAAAAAAAAACACTCCTAGAACCCTAATGTTGGGTAGACTTTACTTGTCAAAAATGCGTATGTTTTAATATCGGAAAAAAAACTTTATGGGTGAATATATAAACTGTTTATTGATATCTAATTCTGAGCGGTTGACTACTTTTCATTTATAAAAAATTATATAATTTAAACTATTTGACATGCAAAAGTATAAGATTAGCTATATCTAAATAACTTTGTGGTCTTTTTCTTGATTGTAGATACTAATTGTGATACTTAATAGTCTTAAAAACAAACAAAGATAAGCGTACCAATAATATCGAAATACCAGCAAATAATTTGGAATGTGAACTTTGAATGCATAGACTGCATCTTCAACTTCCAATATGCTTGAATATAGCAGCTGATTTGCTGTACAAAACATATAACCATCAAAGATAAACATTGCATAAACCAGCATTTATGTAAGCCCCACTATATATAAAATATAACAATAGATCAAGCAATGGGCAAAAAGATAAAGCCTGATTTTACTAATGTTGATGAAAAGAAAGAAGAAAGCTTTCAATATGCAATGCATCTTGCACTAAGTTCAGTGCTGCCAATGACTCTGCAAGCGGCGAACGAGCCTGGTATGAACATTCTCCCATAAATACAACTGCTGTAACTTATGTAAATATGCAGAAAATGCAATAAAAAACAGTAGAGATGAGGAAAAAAAAGTTATTCATGTTCTATTTTTATGTTTTAATGAATATTTTCGATGTTTTCACTCATCTCTCACTCTTGAATTTGTTTCCAGCAATCTCATATTTTATTTTGCTCTTGATAAAAAACCAACAGGGTCCAAGGTTCAACCAAGTTTTCAACTCAGCAATGTTAAATATCACAACCACAAATATTAACAAAATCTTAGGTTATGTTTATTTAAGAAAACAGTTTTTTGTTTTCTATTTTTAATTTTCTGTTTTTTTCTATTTTCTGAAAATTGAAAACATTTAAAAAATATACTTGCTAATAAAAAAAATGGAACAATTTTTTATTTTTTTTATTATTTTCTAAATTTTTAAAAAATAATAAAATTTTTCTCAACTTAACAGTCTCTTATGTCTTACAATGATTTTGAACATTTGAAGCAGCTGATTGATGTTGTTGGTGACCGTGGACACGCTTTAAAGGCAATAACTTCCAAATATCCCCACATTAAGGGTATCAATTTCGACCTGCCTCATGTTGTACAACGTGCCTTCCCTGTCCTGGTATTGTTCATCTGTACCTTTTTTTTCCTTTAAATTACCTTCTTGTTTTGGTCCTACATTCTTGATTGTGGTGACAATAATGTGGCAGGAGTCGAATATGTCTGAGGAGATATGTTTGAGTCTGTTCCAAGAGGAGAGGCCATTTTTATGAAGGTAATACCAAGTTGAACTTTATAGTTTAATAATTTCTTTTTTTCTTAACAGAGTGAAAATTGTATTGGATCATTCCTGAAGGAATTAGGTATCAGTTTAGCTAATAAACAGTATAATAAATAGGTGGTTCGAGTAACCTATCTTGATTTCAGCAGAAGTATAACAGCAGACAACAACTATAGGATCATGTTTCGATGTTGGTCTCGTAAACAAACCACGGTCGCATAGTTGACGAGAGTGTTCGTCCCTTTCGCAATCTAGATGCCACGCGGATCGATTTCTACATACTACTGAAGCATGGTGGAAGGAGATGACAACGATGGAGGGAGGAAGAAGTAGGTCTTGGAGGGAGATGGAGAGGAGCATTTTTTCTTCTCTCCGTCCTCCTTTTTCTTTTCTTTTCTTTTTTTTTTCTTTCTCACCTTCACTCCCCCCTTTTTCTTCTCCTCCCTCACCCTTATTTATAAGCCACCAAATGGGTCTCATAATGGGCTTTGCTCATTGGGTCCATTATGGGCCTTATGAGTCCATCTCAATCGGACTTATCAATTGGTTTCGGTTTACGGTCTCAGTTCACCCATCATGGACGGACCGCTTTTTCTAACAATTCCTTCCATCAATAGAAAACCAACATAATCACTCATGTAAGGATGCAAATTTTGTCTCTTAGTGGATACTTCATGATTGGAGTGATGAACATTGCTTATAGGTGCTAAATGAAGATGTACCTGACGATGGAAAGGTTATTGTCGTGGAATCTGTTCTTCCAGCCGTGGCAAATGCTACTACTTCTGCTAAGTTAACTTCACAGAGTGATACGGTTATGATGACTCAAAACCCTGGAGGGAAGGAAAGAATGAAAGATGAGTTCTTGGATTTGGCAACCCAATCTGGATTTCAAGGCATCAGATTTGTATGTTTCGCCAGTAAATTTTGGGTTATGGAGTTCCTCAAGTAGCTGCTTGATTATGGAGTTAATGGCAATAAAACATGAGTTTGGATTATGGTTTTTATTCATCCGAGCTATTCTTCAGCATAATCTTGCAAACAATTAGCCAAAAAAATGAATAATCTTGCCAGCAAGTAATAATGCATATAAATTCTTTTTTCTTGGCCTGGTATTGAATTCTAGTCAGGATTCAACAATTTCACATGCTGAGGTGTTGAGTTTAAAGGAGAGGAAGCAAAAAGTTAGATGTTATCATTATAATCACACACACAAATATATATATATATTGGACATGCACAAGAAGTAGATTACGTAAATTTGCGCTGGTTAGAAACTTCCGCGGACAAAGTGGAAGCATTGTGTTATTTTTGGACTCCAAAAATTATCATGGCTCTGTTTTGAATTGTTGTTCAATATTACTACTGTTACTGACAGTGGAAGAAAATGCTGTTTCTAAAACCACATTAATTAAAATCAAGTACCACGTCCAACTAACGACAACCAAATATGCACGCGGTACTCGAGCCAAATACACACCAAACAAATGCTACCATTAGTGAAAAATATCCCCCACATGACTTGAGTAGCTGGCCAGCTAGGGCCAAGAAAATTAAATCATAAATTCTTTTTTGATATTATGGCCGATACCCCCGAAGAACCTAACCTTAGCACTAACGTTAATGAAAAGAAAGAAGAAAAATTTCAATATGCAATGCATCTTGCACTAAGTTCGGTTCTTCCCATGACTCTGCAAGCCGCAAATGAGCTTGGTATTTTTGATATTATGGCCGAATCAGGTTCTAAACTTTCTGCTTCTCAGATTGAAGCTAAGTTGCCTACACAAAACCCTGACACGCCCAAATGCTGGATCGTATTCTCAGACTTTTGGCTACCCATTCTTTGCTCCATGGATGCCACCGACAGGTTCTATGGCCTTAATCCCGTGTCCAAATATTATGTTCGCAACCAAGATGTGTTTCCTTAGCCCCTTTCATGGCCTTGATTCAAGACAATGTCTTTCTGCAGAGTTGGTTGTCTTGTTAGCTTCCTTCTTCTGTTAATTTTGATTAATTGCGTACTTCAAACTCGAGTTTGTAAATTCACAGTATGATTATACCTTTTTCGATTATGGATTAATTCGATAACGTACAGGTCCAAGCTGAAAGATGCTGTTCTTGAAGGAGGAATTCCATTTGATAAGGTCCATGGATCTCATGCTTTTGAGCACCCTGGCTTGGACCCCAGGTTCAACCGAGTTTTCAACTCAGCAATGTTTAATATCACAACCATAATCATCAACAAAATCTTAGTCTTACAAAGGTTTTCAGAATCTGAAGCAGCTAGTTGATGTTGGTGGTGGCCTTGGACACACTGTGAAGGCAATAACTTCCAAATATCCCCACATTAAGGGTATCACGAATATGCTAAAAAATAAATGTCAATTTTATAAAGTTGTTAAATGCACGTAATTATTTCTAAAAATGCAAACAAGAAAAAATTATTTGTAAAAATGTCAAAATCTGAAATTTTGTTAACTTTTAAGTAGACACGATAGATAAAATATCTACCATTTGTCTAAGTACACCATCTCTAAATTTATTTTATTTAATAATATAATTTTATTAATAAAGAATTAGCATATGTGGAATTAGTATGAGAAATCTGACAATTGCACAGATAAAATCAAAAGACTAGCAAGATTGCAAACTTTGAATGTTTGACCTGGTATACCGGATCATTTTCCTAAAAATGTATGAGTTTGGATAATGTGTATGAGTTTGGATGATGTATTTTATTCATCGGAGTGATTATTCAGTGCAATCTTGAAGGGAAAAGGATTCTAAATCTCTTATTGACAAAGACCTTGAAGAACGACAAATCGTATCAAATAACGACATTTTCATACACAACAACGACCACACACCAAGATAGACGACGATGGGTGGTTGTATTTTATCTTCATAGAAGTAAAAGAAGCTTAAGAAATTTTCTTTTCTTTAATAACTTTCCGGTTCTTATAAACCTTTTATGTCTTTTCAAGTCTCACATATTTATTTATTATGAAAAATGCCACCCCAAATCTCCTCCAACCAATTAGATTAGTACCGTATAGACGTGATTTCCTTCCTTGTATATTAGTCAATTAATTACAGGAAACAACAATAAATTAATTAATGAACTTGTAATTTATTGAAATTAGATTCAATTTTAGCTTAAAGAATTGAGAGTTCAATTTTCAGTATTAAAAAAGAGAAACGATGAATTAATGACACTGAAATTTATCATGCCGGATGGTTGAGTTTAAAAGAGAGGAAGAGGAAAGTTAGATGTTATAAATTATAATCACATATATATTGAACATAAAGAAGAGGTAGATTACACGGGTTGGCGCTGGTTAGAAACTTATGCAAACAAAATGGAAGCATTGTGTTATTTCTCAAGTCCAGAAATTTGCTCCAGAAACTGCAACTTCTCTACACCCCACTATTCTCAACTTGGGTATTGCTTTAGCTGCTGCTTCCAATTATGTCCTTGTATGTGAGTTTTATTTTCTCTATGAAAGCTTCTCTGCAATTTCATCATTTTTGCTATCTTCAGTCTAACTGTATTGCTTACCAAAACAATTAAGTGTTTCTATTTCTTGAGTTGGGAAAAAACACTTACCTGTCAGGTTTGAAGAAGAGGTTCTTGTAGGCAAACCACTGCCAAATTAAAAAAAAAAAAAAGCATAGCAAATTAAAAGCAGAAATTGTTCACAGCAGCATTATGATTATATTGATATTTTGTATCCAACTAACGAGTAAACTCGTTCAACTTATGCCAAAGAAACTAATTGGCATGTTGCTCATTAGTACTATATTCAATTCCAACATTAACGAGTTCATGTTTCAACTTTTGGTAAAAGTAAATTAAAATGGCTTATCATAAAAAATAAAAAAAAAACTTACGCCGGAATAACCAATGCCTACAAGCTCAAGAGCCCCAGGAACCAGAGGAAGCCTGTCAATTGCCTGTTGGAGAAAAAATTTACCATTTCTTAAGACATCCTTTAATCATTTGCCTAATTGCTTATGAAATGAAAACCAAAACAAAGTTTGGGATCAAAATATGGAACCAAATAAGATAATGTGGAGTCAAAGAACTCACAGAAATCAAACCAGTGGAGCCCCACAGTGCTATCAAAGCAGCTACTCCGAGAGTACTCACTGCATACTTGTCTTCAACTTTGTCCCACTGTGAAAATCATTAACAAACAATCATGTCAGAAGCTCCATTCATATAATAGATGCACCGTGTCTCACAATGTGTTACAACCTTCTTCCACTTTAACATTAACCACCCATTAGCAAGACAAAATTACGGGAAAAAAAAAGTACGCAGGAATTCTTACAGTTTCTTGAATTGTCTTGACAAATTCTGGCAGCTCAGTGGTGGCAACGTCGGGTGTAGCCTCTCCTGTAGCCATAGCCATTACATTGCGAGTAATCTTTCGACCTAAAAACAAGAACACAATCATCATTATAGTACAAGACAGAAACGAATGTAAACATGTAATGATGAGGGTGAATATTTTTGAAAGGACTCACAGTAAGCAGTGGCCTTCCAGGGGATCTTAGGGGAGGGAACAGGAGGGGGAGGGAGAGTGGGGAGTGAGACACATTGTGGAGAAGCAGCAGCCGATTGGCGTGGAGTCTTGGCGTCAACAAGGGTTGATGAGGAAGAGATGTTGAGGGTTGTGGATGAAGTTGAAGCCATGGAATTGGACGTTATAGAGAAGTGAACCTCTGAAACAGGGTTAGCAAACTCTGTGTTGTTTTCCTGTCAGAGATTCTAAGGCCAGAGCAAAAATGAAGAAATATTAATGTACTTTCGATTATCTGTTGGGTTTTTGCCAATTTTTTGTGGGGTTGAGTTAGTGTTTGATAATTTTTTTGATTGGAATGTGGAGATGGTTGTTGTTCCAAGTTTAGAGCAAGAGAACCACTCATTCCTTTGTTCTGGATAGAGCTGACATGGCTGTTGGATAGACAATTTATGGTGTTTGATTGGATAGGAGGTTCCAGGGTGGACTTTTGTTGCCAAGACAGCTTATCTTTCTCATGAACAAAATATCTTACTTGGGTTACTAGTTTCTTGGACTGTTTGCTTCTTCATATTAAAACCATACACCTGCCCCATCCACCCTCGAATGAATGATTTATGCTCAAAATAGAAGAAGGGAAACCAAGAATTGCTATTTCAACGTGGCATTCAAAGGCAACATTAGACAAGTCAACGTGAAAGTTCAAGTGATATCACAAATTCAAACTTCCATACTACAAAATTTTTTCATATTAATTCTTATATCTATGATATTGTCAATACTGATTAAATCAGTTCAAATTCCAAGTTATAAAATATTGGCAAAACTTTAACAGTAATCCTGTAAGCAATGTGACAAGCAGATACATACATCGGGTCCATAGAGTTTAATATCTGCTCCAACTCTATTAGATATAGTATAAAATATCCCACCCTTGCTCTTTTAAGAGGTAAAAGTCTCATTTTTTGTACATAAATTTACACTCACTCATTCCCACAAAAATAGACCACAATATTTTTTTTATACAGATTAAGAAAGTTAATTGAGTTATTAATTTTATTAAAGATTTTTAAAATTTATAATTATCTAATAGTAATTAATAACATACTTTACTATATATTTAAGTAAGGACAATATAAAAAAATATGATATAATTATTAATATTAAAAAAAACATACTTATATATTGAGACAAATATAAAAAGAAAAGTGGTCTATTTTTATTAGACGGAGGGAGTAACTTTATTTGGAAAAACTAATTTGAATGTCGATGTGAACAGTGATAATTCCTTCTACTTGCTTATCTATGCATGATTCGAAAACCCAAAGAGTTGAGAAACAAAAGAGCCAGAGAGCTCAGGAGTTGAAGGGGAGCTTAATTGAAGACTTGGGAGCTCAAGGATGTTTTTTATTTACAAATTTTAATAAATGAGAATTATTTAGTTAAAAACAAAGAGAATTAATTAGAAGACAAAATTAGAGTGAAGTTGCAAAGAAGGTTGATGGGTGGATTGTTTGAGAAGGCCCAAGTGAGAACAAAGTGAAAGAGAAGAGCCATAGCAGTAGCACGTCTTCGGCTATAAGCCTATAAGCTGGCACGGCCAATGGGAACTCGCTAAATCAATGCTTCTGTTGCTTTTAACCAACTTTTTTGATTCATATTGTGTTGACCGAAAACCAAATTGATCACGAATGCGAAAAAATGAAAAGCAGAAAGTGAGAAAGAAAAGGTGCCATCAGTCAAAAAAAAAATAAAAGCAAGAAAGAAAAGGTGCCAGGTAGATAATGACTTGTTTTCACAAAACGGTGAAAAGGTCAAAAGTAAAAACACGTAAGGTTAATGTTTGGTTGAAGCGGGTGTGGTGTGGAGGGTGTTTCGAGGAGTACAAGGGGAAAGGGAAAAGACGACGGCCATTTCTGTATGAATAAACATTTCACAATTTTGAAAGGCTTTTCGTTTTTCTTTTTATTTTCTGATTCCATATGCAAACACATTGTTCTCCATATTTTATTTGTCAGAAATTTGAAAAGATAATGCCTTTTTTTGGTGAGTTTAGTATGATCGTGAGCATGTTAAGGAATTAAAATATTTTTAAACTGAAATAACAATTGTATTTTAAGTATCTTAACTCTAATAAAACAATTGAGAACGAGTAAAACGACGAACTCATTGTTTTGGGTCTCTTGTCTCTTTGAAATAATAGCAAAAACACAATAATAAAATGAAAATAAGAGTTTTATTGAATTTAAAAGTTAGGTACAAAAATTTAATAGAAAAATATAGTAAAAGAGATAAGATAAGTGACAGATGACAAAAAAAATAGAGAGGACAAACTAAAGGGGATCCATGAGGGGGTGTTGTGTTGTTGAAGAGAGGGGTCTGGTCAAGTTACTTTCTCTCCAATTTATACGTTATTTGATTATTTGACCATCAATAGTTAGTCTTCCTGCAAATTATTTTTCCCTTCCTTTTCGTTCTAGTTTTGCAAGATTTCATGTGTCCCTAAGACAATGTTTTCAATTTTGCCAACCCCTTGATGATCTTTCTTTTCTTGATTTGCAGATTGCTGCTCTCCTTCCTTTATTGATTTGTTAATTTGTTGTCATCCTTAATTTACTTCAATCCTTTTTCTTTGGGATGTCATTCCTTTTTTGCAAAATTGTGGTGCAAACACACATTGGACTTCAAATAATTGGTAGATTCTTATGCATTTGTAACAACAATTAACAGATTTTCACGCATCGTAGAAGCACTTGCATAGCCAATCATCTTGAAAAGAATCAACACGTCTCTCATGCAACCATACAAAACCCGCAGCAAAGTGTACAGGTTCAAAAAGGTGAAAATAGCGTAAATAATGATTCTGTGAGTATGGAATGGCAATGAGTGGCAAAGACCAAAGAGCAGAGAAGTCAATGAAAGCGTGATTGACTGGCCAGACAAACACCCCTCCCACGCATCCTTCCATAATTCTTCGACGACACTTTGACCTAGCAGTGTAACCACCTCCCACGATAACATTATCAACTGTGCAGCCGTGATGATGCCTCTGATTTTATTTTTTTCCTGTCTCTGATTGATTGCTCTTGTACGGTTGCTGAGGCTTGGCTTTGAAGACGAAGCATAACAACTTCCTCCAAGTTTCAACGTGCGTGAGATTCTCGGACTTTTTAATGGACCCCACTTTTATTTTTTATTTTATATTACCGTTTTATAATCAACATTTTGATAATGGTAGATAGGAGTATCATTTGTCAACCTTGTCAATGCCCAAAACTCAAAACCAACTTGCTTGAGATTAGAGTTTTGGTTAGTATTACATATAGAAATGAATACTAATAACAATTCATTGATATTGCAGTCAATTATAATATTAAAAATTTGTGAATTTGATTTTTAGTATGAATAAAAAAATATTTATAAAAAAGACATATATAAATGAGTGTTTTACGTTTTGATCACAGATAATTAAAGTATATGACACGTCTCTTGTCGGAAATGTGATAGATTTGGGACTGCTATTTCACACAATCATGCATGAAATTTCTCAACTTTTTTAACTTTAGAATTTGAAGATTGGACAGCAGCTGCAATTTTGACCAGCTTTGCTGCTCTCTTTTTTCTTTTTTTTTTTCCTTTTTCAAATAAAAAAGTTTACTTATTCACTTTCCAAATACTTGCACAATTTTACCTGTAAGCTGGCAATAAGCAACGCACAGTAAGCCTGGAATTCTAATCAAAGCATCGCACGGTTAGTCTGGAAATCTAAAAATTGACAATTCAATTCGGTTTGTTATGTCACACAGTGCAATTTAATAAGATTGGATTTGAGCTGATCCAATGTTTCCTTTTTCTTAAAGAAAAAGAAAAAACAAAGAGATTCCTTTGAAAACTTCCAAACCTGTTATTATCAAGTCCAAAGCTGACGGCGTTTTCCTTGGTAACGTAAGAAGCTTTGCGACTTCCAAACTTGGCCTATAATGCTATGAATAAGCTTTTTGGAAATAGAAAATGGAGCTCAATAATACGGACCAACGTGCTTATCAAAATAAAAGAGGGTACAACATAGAAATTTGGGGCTAACCCAATAACTTGATTAGAAAATTGAAGGGAAGGTGAGTGTGGCCCTGTTTTCCAAATAAAAACAGATTCTCAGACCAATGTTCCCTTTTGGATCCGTTGCTATCAAGGTTGGACACATCTTTACTTCACTACGTTAATGTTAGGACCATTAATGTACTTATCATGCATGCATAAGCAACCCTGGTTGTATCCTGGTAGTGTTTGGTCTTCCTAGATAAAGTGATAACAGTAAATATAACTTGTATATCAGTAAATTTAATTCATTGTATAGTAAAAAAAATATGGAGGTTAAGACGTCTTTTCCACGATATGCATTAATAATTAAACTAATATTCAAAAACTAAGCACAAAGCTTTATGCCTGTCCTTCCGACGTTCTTTTCTTATTTTTCATAAAAATATCCTTGTAAAAATATTTTTTCAACCATTAGTAGGGCGCATCATCATCATCGAAACCAGTCAGAGCAATTTAAGAATCAAAAGGGCAAAACGTCTATTTTTAATATAGTTATATTAGTAATAAAATAGAGAAATGGAAATTAAAGATCAGAGTGCCTGAAAAGAAGAGCAAAAGAAGAGTAGAGAGAGGAGAATAGAGGGCGAAATGTCGCTGACCAGAAATTTGCAATGCAAAATACACATGGGGATATGTGCACCTTCTCCCCCACTTTGCATCTCTCTCGGTCTGACTCCTTATGACATTTTTCACCCACATCCTTTGACTCCCCTTTTTTCCACTTTCACCCTTCACAGTCCTCCCTCCACGTCACTCATATCTCCTCCTCTTTGCTACTTATGTCATCTATGATTTGGAGTCCTTCATGATATTACGAAGATTCGATTTAGCCCTATGCTAATTGAATTTAAACTTTGTGTTGGAGGTTGTTTACCAATA
>CAODLS011564891.1:0-10696 GCA_948243855.1 Flueggea neowawraea
TTATCAATTAATTAAAGCCCAAAACATTATTAGAGGGCCTTAAAAATTTGGCTATCACTAAAAGGAATAAAAGTTTGACAAGGTCAAAGGTTGACTAAGTCTTACTTAATCCACTTGATTAGGGACACCTAATCTAGAAAGGATTTCTACCCCTTTTGAGACAAGGAATTCTAACCCTATTTTAATTAAGAATTCAGTTGTGCTTATGTCTTAATTAAGAATTATTTTCTTGTGGGACAAGTCAAACAATTAGGCTAGGGTTTCCTTGTGGCTTCGGTTTGCATACTCCTAATTTAATTAGGAGACTCATCCTTGTGGGACAAGGAGAAATTCGGTTGCCCTTATGCACACTCTAGGGTTTCTTTTCTTCTATAAATAAGAAAGGGGTGAATTTTATTTCTTCTCTAAGGCTCAAGGCCGAATTAGTGTGTGCAACCAAAAGAGAGATAATCAGTATTTGTGTAAGAAAGAATATAGATTCTTTGTGCTAGTACACATTGTCATTCCAAGTGAGTTTGTTCGTGTGGATACCTTTAGACACGTTCGCGCAAAGGCAACGTGAGAGGAAGAGTTTCGAGTTTTATACTAAAAGCTACATCAACACTTCATTCAATCATACGCTCTAGCATTCAATTTTAAGGTAAAGTATGCTAAACCTAATCGTGTATGTCGATATGCATAGATCCTTGATGGAATTCTAGATGTAAATTTTTTATTGTTTTCGCTGCCACGTATGCTTATGAATGTCATAAAATTAGTTACGAATTCCAACAGTTAAGAGGGTCCTTTCAGTTTCACTTAATCAAATTAGAGTCATTAGGATCCTTAGGCATTTCATCAAACACTTCGTGGGCATTGAATATTTCTATTCGAACACTCATAAATTTATTGCTTGTAGCCTCACCCAACCTTCTTCTCTTGATTCTTCACTTGGGTTTGCTAGAACTACAACCTAAGTGGTCAATCTAAGCTATAATCATTTAAAACAAGTCAATGAACCAATCACAAGACAATAGATAAACATGGATAAACAAGCACAAGCCCTAGCATTAGCATATCAAAATTATCATCCTAGCCTACATCTTTACAACCCAACTAAGAAATTTAAGCTACCATATTGAAGACAACTATAAAAATATTGATATCTATTAAAAACATAATAAAAGTGCAATACAAAAGAGGAAAACCAAGAACAACAAAACCCAAGAACCATTCATGATGATTTCCAAAGATAGAAGCCTTGGATAGTTGATTTTTCTTTCCTCTCTTTAAAACCCTAGACAAACGTTCTTTGATATGCTAAAACGATGAATGACACGAGAGAATAATTGTTCTGTGATGTAAGTCTTGGTTAAAATGGGAAATGAGAGGGTATATATGCACCTCATATGACTGCCTAAATACCCTAATGGAAATTAGAAAAAAATGACCTTCTTTAATGTGCTTTTAGTCCCTACTATTTGTCCAATTTTCGCAGCTTTCTCTCTCTTCTGCCCAGGTGGCCACGGTCATGGCACTCTGACTCCATAATTGTGGCTTACTATTACCTTTCATGCGCTGTTGAGGCTTACTCCATGGTCGGTGCCACGGTCAACTCTATGACCGTGGCCTTTTACTGTCCAACTTGGTCCCTCTTCCTTGCATCACAGTCAGGGCCACGATTATGGCACTCAGAGGCCATGACCATGGACGGTTGCTGCCTTGCCATCTTCTTTTACTCTCTTCAAGCTTCCAACATTTGTATGCCTTGTGTGCCTTTTATGCCTTTTTCACCTCATTTCACACAAAGCCTTTCCATCCTACAAAGATCGTAAGAAATATATAAATTTCACAATAAAAGCATAAATTATGAGATGAAAATGCATAAGTTCTTGCTCAATTATGTTTATGTGAGTAAATTTTGGATACATCAAAGTGCACTCATAATGGAGCAGAATACGAAGTGTTAATACTCACGTTTGAGTTAGCAATAGAACGAGAGGTCATTATCTTAGAAATTTGTGAGGATTCTCAATTGATTATACATCAGGTCATAGGCAAAGCCTGATGCTTAGATCAGACACTAGAAACTTGTTGGAATAAAATGGAATCATTGCTTAGACAACTAGAAGTAACCAAAATCTAGCATGTCCCTCAGGGGCCAATTAGGTATGTGTTTATGTGCTAGATTTCAAGCATGCCCTAAGGAATCACATTTGATTGCGGTTAAGCGTATTTTTCGTTATCTTATTGATACTCGTTTTACTGGTTTGTGGTTTCCTAAATGTGATAATTTTGATATTGTTGGTTATTTGGATGCATATTATGGTGGTAATCAATTAGATAGAAAGAGCACATTCGAAACATGTCAATTTTTAGGATATGCATTAGTATCATTGTTTTCTAAAAAGCAAAATTGTGTTTCAGTATTTACTTTCGAATCCGAATATGTGGTAGCGGGTAGTTGTTGTGCACAAATTCTTTGAATTAAACATCAATTAGAAGACTATGGTATCATAATTTCAAAAATTCCTATTAAATGTGATAACACTAGTACTATCAATATTTTGAACAATCTCATCCAACATTGTAGAACCAAGCATATAGATATTAGACATCATTTTATTTGTGATCATGTGTTTAATGGTGATATTGTGCTTGAGTTTGTTAAAACAGAAGACCAACTAGAGGATATTTTTACAAAACCTTTGGATGGTGAAAATTTTTCTTCAATTCATAAAAGATTTGGCATGATTGAATTGAGTGTTTAGTGCTTTATTTATTTGATTCATTTTCATTCATTTACAATAAAATGATTTTGTCAATGGTTATATCTATTGGTGTGGTGACAAAGTATTGGTAATGGCTATTTGATGGAATTTGAAAATCTGGACAGTGATTAAAGGGCATAATTGGGCTAACTGGAGATTTTTGGAGCAATTTAACTCAAGTAAGGCTAAGGATAACTCATGTTGTGTAGGTCAAGTAACTCGAGTAAGAGATTTAATGCAACTCGAGTTGAAAAGGTTAAACTCGAGTTGGCAAGAACACCTAACTCGAGTTGTACAGGGTTAAAATAACTCGAGTAGAGCATAATATAACTCGAGTAAGACACGGTTCCAGTTGCTTTAAAATCATGAAACAAAACAGAACCCTCACTTCCTATTTTCAAAAATCGACCTCGCTTCTTCCCTCTCTTCCCAACTCGAATTGATTCCAACCAACATCGACTAAACCCATCACTTTCCAACCATTTTCGACCTCCATCAACCTCATTTAACCTCTTCATTCCATCAAAATCACTTCAAATCTCCGAAAATCCATTCATCTACCCCAAACAAACCTTAACTTTTGATTTCTAAAAAATGGCTCCACGAAAGAAAACGATGGTTCAAAGGCGTGTGGTGGAACAAAATAGTGATTCTTCAAGTTCAACAACACCTTCTCCTCCTCTTTTGCACCGAAAGAATGCAAGTTGACAACGGGCAGTAAGCACTTCAATGGCTGTTTCGTCTCCTTCATCGGCATCAACAGAGGATTTGCCTATTGATTCACGTTTTATCTCTCCTCTTGCGCAAGAGGTTTATCACAAGGTAATAAAAAATGAGAAACTCTTGCCTTCAATGGTATTCGACTATGATTCATTGAGAGATGTCAGTTATGATTTGGAGGGAGTGTTTAGGCCTCTAGGCATTAGCGAATTCTTGGGCTATAAAACTGTCATTTATGAGGAATTAGTTAAGGAATTATATGCCAACATGGATGAAGTTAAACGGGTCAGCCGAAGGAGGTATTGCTATTCGCACTAGAGTGTGTGGTCAAGGCATTGTTATTTTGGAGAGTATGTTATGTCACTTGTTTAACATTTCAGAAGGTGGACACCTATTAAAGAGACCACACAAGATAGTGATGAGGAAGAGGATGAACAATCAATTCTTGGGGAAGATTTTAGGCTTCAAAAGGTTATTGCTTACTTTAAATCAAAGGTTGTAGTTGAAGTTGGTCTAGATATTGAGCTTGAAGCTACTGATTTTGAGAGAGACTTGCGTATGATTCACTACGCGGTTAATAAAAGCATTACGCCAAAGAAGGATACTTAAAACCATGTAATGGCAAAGTATATGGAAATGCTTTGGCATGTGACTGAGGGGACTAGAATCAACTTTGCCGATCTCATTCATGAAAGAATGCACTACAAATGGAAGGAATTCTTTAAGAAGTCCTATGAACGCAATCAAAGGAAAGATGGCTTACCATACGGGACAATTATCACAAAAATTATTCTAGCTCAAGACCTTGACTTATCACAGTATGAGTCCTAACAAGTGACATACTCTTGGATTTATAACAAGTCCAATTTGGGAAAATCTCGGATGATAAAGACGGTTAATCGAGAATGGATCTTTGGTGCACATGTGAGGTTGGACTCCGATGTGTTAGATTATCAAAAAGACCAACTTCATATATTTCCTCCTATTGATCACACTCTTGATGGCTCTTGAAGTGGAAGAACGGGTGCTAGTGGAGCAAGTTCATTTAGAGTTTCGGTTAGTGTGGCTGAATTTCAAGCTCTTGAAAAGAAAGTTGATAAACTTGGTGAAACATAAGCCAAACTTGTTGAAGCGATTGAGGCGATAAAAGGCTTTGTAAGTGATATATGGACATGGATGAAAGAAGCTCGTTGTACCAACAATGATGCGGTTGCTTCTACATCTACACTGTCGCCACCACCGGCTTCATGATATGGCTAGGACACTTGGAACGACATTTCATGCACCTTCATGCACTTTTATATTTTTAACATATGTTTTAACCTTGTGAATGTTATATTGGGAAATTTGTATGCCTATTTCGATGCTTTAACTTTGTTATATTTGGCTAATTTGTAAGCCTATTTGGATGTTTATTCTATCAATGAATATTTACAATGCTCTTCATATTTATCCTATGATGTTAATGATAAGTGTTTAATTTCCTTTTATGTTGATGACAAAAAGGGGGAGTAAAATGTAGAGTTTGATAAATGAAAATTGTGGAGCTTGATTAATGTAAAATGTAGAGTTTGATAAATGAAAATTGTGGAGTTTGATTAATGTGGATTTTGATTAATGTGATTGATATTGTTTGAGGCGTATTGTTTGAGACTTATTGTAATTTGCTATAAATGATTAATAAAAATTGTTCTTGATGCCTAATGAAAGTCTGTTAAAATCTTTATGAAAATATTATAATAAGGGGGAGTCTTAAATTGGATATGGACTGACATTTGAGATAAGGGTAAAACCTTGATTAATCTTTTAAATTTTGTTGTATTTGACAGATGCACATACTAAAAGGGAGTATAAAACTCTTCCATGTTTTGTCATCATCAAAAAGGGAGAGATTGTTGAACCAATGGTGGTTAACATTTGGATCCATTTGCGTTTTGATGATGACCAAAATTGGGTTTAATACTTGAATGTTTAAGCATGGACATACAAGCATAATTCGAGTTAGACATTCCTCAACTCGAGTTATCGAATAGCCAAAGTCATCTAGAAGATGCAGAAAAATCAAACCGTCAGGTGCGAAAATTCAACTCGAGTTACCGAAGTACCAACTCGAGTTATACAGGGTCTAGTCAACTTGAATTACCCATGAAGGCCAACTCGAGTTATACAGGTGCTACACAACTTGAGTTATATGTTATTCAACTCGAGTAAGACAACTTTCCAATGCCGATGTTCAAAAGCAACCACTCGAGTTAAAAGGAAGCCAATTCGAGTTAAATATTCTGGGCATCAGAGGTATAAAATCAACTTGAGTTACATTATCTACAACTCGAAGAAATCAATGAAATAGGAATCATGAGATTGAAGGCTAACTCGAGTTATCCTTGGAGACAAAATAATTATACCTATGACTGACAAGATCAGAGTTCAAATGTCTAAAGTCAGTGGTCCCAACAGTCATTTTGGTGGATAACTCAAGTTAGAGGTTTGCCCACTCGAGTAAGAGGTGTAGAAATTGTGATGTTCATAAGGGCTAACTCGAGTTATATAAGGTGTCAGTGCATTAAATGTTATGGTTGCTTTATCTCACAATGGCTCCAAACAACTCCACAACGTCTCTTTCAACTTCAAAAGGTATAAATACCTCCAAGGGGCTTCAGAAAACATGTTACAACAACTTGGTATCATCTTACAACATCATCAAGATTTCAATTACTCACATTTGCAAATCATTCATATTCCTCTCAAGAGTGCTTTTACACTTGCAATATCTTTCTTGCTTAAGAGTGATAGATTATATTTTCGTTCTTCATTTCAAACAAAAATCATTGTAATAGAGAGAAAATAGTTTTCTTGTTTGTCTTAAAAACAAGGGTTGTACTTGAATGGTTTAATCTTGCACCTGAGAAGTAAGAGTGTGTAGAGGTTGTCATCACCCATTGAAGAATGAAGTGATAGTGGATTATAAATCTCAAGGGGAAGCTTGAGGAGTGGATGTAAGCCAAGAGTGTCAAACCACTATAAATATTAGCTTTGATTTCTCTAACCCTTCTCTCTTTTAATTTATCGTTTGTGTGAATTGGTTTGTTGTTATTAATTTGTTTTTAACTCATATTGAATATTGCAAAACGTTTTTAAATATGTTCTTAACATTAGAAATCCAATTCAATCCCCCTCCCTCCTTCTCTTGGATTTCCATTTCGAACCTACATAGTTTAATATATATATCCACCAAATATTGTTGAAGTTGAAACAATATGCATCCAAGATGACTTAATGAGAACATATTATCTTGTATTTGTAACAAAGTGACAATAATATTATTGACGACAAGAGACATTGTTGACATTTGATTGTTAACACTTGCAAGTCATAATATATTAATAATAAATATTCTAAAGTAATAAAGACAATATGAAAATAGACAATAGTGACAATAAATTTAAAGGAGTAAAAAAATTAAAAATCAACTATTGTAAAAAAAATTACCTTCACATTCTTGTTCAATAATGTCTACAGTATTTTCGCAGGTTGACAAATTTATGCCTTTATCCCCTGTTGAAATGACTTGATGAACAACATTGTAATTAGGAATATATTTCATAATATTTTGATACCGCCCAGTTTGACCATTTGGAAGCAATAAAGGATATTGTAAGGGATCATAACAGTCAAAATAATGTTTAATATTATGTATATGACCTGAATGTGGATGTATAATTATCTCTTTGTCTGATGCAAGTCTAGATTATTCCATTCAATCCATATAGCAACTACTTGATCTACAGTTGGAGAGTTATACACCATTTGGTCTAATTTTGGATCTCCTCTTATAACAATACGGAGGTTTTCAAGAGGTTGTTGATCTTTAAAACTTCAAAAAAATTGAGCATAAGGATTCTTTGTAAGTATTTTCATCAATTTTTTTCATAATGGATCTATCTATGCTGTAATTTTCCATTATATTCATTCGATTATGGAACTCATTTGCAGTATCATAAAAGTACAACTTAAAATAACATCGATTCTTATGTTTTGGCAGTAAAAATGGTAGATCATGATATATCTGCCATTGAGCTTTGAAGTTATAAACTCCATTTTGCTGTGAAGTAAGTTCTTTATCAAGTTTCACTCCGAATAATGTAAAAGAGAATATAATGTTATATGTTCGAATATATTTTCGAAATTGCTTTCCTTCCTCTGTTTGTGAAGTAAATAAATCATACAGGTTTTGCAGCACATCATTTGTGGCTAATTTCACTTCTCCATTAGAATAACAAAAACTCGGTGGTTCATATTAGAATTTTGCGCACCACAATATTTACAAGATGGAAATTTTTTCAAGACAAATAAATTATTATCTATCATTTCATTTGAAATTTGTGTCGAAACCTTACTATGAAAATAATATCATCAATTAAGCTCAACCATAATGAGGAAAAGAATTGATGTTTTCATAATTAAATATTATAGTGCTTCAATATACCTAGATCTTTGCTTGCACTTGATATGTGAAAATGAATTTTTTGTCTCTTTGGAACTTTCTTAGCATCTTGTCTTTTGCTCTTTCTTTTAATATACAGTCATTTTTCAGAATCCGTAAACTCATAATATTTGTGTTTCTTCTTTGTACTTCATCACGTATATTTTACCTGTTTGAAAAAATCAAAATCATCACAATTTATTGATTCATAGATGCTATAGCGTAACAAATAAAAAATCTGAATAAATCCTAGGAAAAAAAGTTAGTCAATAAACTAACAAAATGTATGAATAGAGTCAAGAGTAACATGAGTGCTCCACAACAACTAAACAATCTCCACTGACAGTAAGAGATTAGCCAAACTTGATATTATGCCATGAGGGAAAAAAGAAAAAAAGCAAAACAAAGATTGTGAAATATTGTTTGGTAACGAAAATAATTTAGGAGATAGATGTTTATATAGTAATTTGAAATAAAATATTAATGATCCCTTTAGATTTAATAATATTATTGAAAATCCTAATTCTATTTAGATTTTTTGTTTTAGATTTTAATTATAACTCTCATACATACCTAAATATAAACTATTTAATTACGTATTCATGTAAATGAATTCATCTGGATATATACAATTTAATTAACAAATTCGTGTAATATTACAATGCTGGCCAATTCAGGTCTCGTGTTGTTTACAACAATAAATATTTTATCAATATATAAAATTTCATAATTTGAACTAAATTAGGAATTTTAATTAGAATTAAGCATTAAATAGGATGGTTGTAGTTACAATGGAAACTTTAATGTTGTTATTACTCTAACTAATCAACATAAGATTCAAATAATTATAACACCAAGCAGATTTAAAGTCGTTCACGAATTATTAAGTCTTATTATTTGATTAAATAATAGGAAGTTCACTTAAATTTCAACTCTCTATGTAACCGAAGACCTATCTTAAATAGAGGAGTAATTTTATTTTCCTATGGGAGGGTAATGTATATATTTTATTTTAATGAAAGGTATTTGAGACATATCTTAAAATAGGAATAATTTTATTTTCTTGTAAACGGTAATTTAGATATTTTATTTTAAAGAAGGGTATTTGAGATTTTTTTTTGCTACATCCATACTTTTATATATAGATATAGATAGATATAGATTGACCTTTGTTTGGCAAGTTACTGTAAATTTTTGATAAAATCTTTAATACTATCTTAGGATAATTCATGATTTTTTCATGATTTACTCGAAAAAAATATCAAAATTAAAAATCAATTTCATATTGCTTGATTTGAGGAGTTTTTACTCATCTCATGTTCTTATTTTTGTCCTTAATTGTGGGATAATATAATTCAGATCATCTTGTGTGTATGTGTATACATTATTCTATTTGTTTTAGTAGTGAAAGAGATCCAAAGGTAATTAGTGTTAGAATCGCTTTTTTCTTAGCTTGGGGTTGGGCCCTTTAAGTCCCACTTGTACAAACTTTTCCAGGAGCATAGGAAGGATTAATACTATAGCGAAGTCTTTTAAAAAAATTTCTTACTGAAAATTCGAGTTAATTTATATTTCAACTATTTAATTTTAAAGAGTGATTACTTAATTATAATTTTAAAAGTTACTTAATTTTAAATGTTGTTGTTTAATTTGTCACCGGTTACTTAATTTTAATCGATTATTTAATTTTGATCTTTACTTAATTTTGTGGTAAATTAAGTAATATGACTATTACTTAATTATTGTTAAAATTAGTTAATTTGAATCTCAGCTACTTAATTTAGTAAACGAATCCTTAATGAGGAATCCGAGAGCTCCTTTATTGTAGTACCACCCGGAGCGGGAAGATTCAAGACTGCAAAATTATATACAGTAAACATTGAAGATACAAAACCCAGATAAGCCAGGGGGAAAAAAGGATCATTTTAACTAGAACGTGCAAATCCCTGCCTATTGTTAGAGCCTTATTTCACATATTTAAGTTGAAGACATCAGAATTTCTAACTAGAAAACGCGAACAGCATGGAGAAACAACTCAATTTCTCATATGACATTTTAACAGTACAAATAATCTTGCATGAGCAAGCTCCCAGCTCAATATTCTGTTTCCAGGATGCCATCAATGAGCCCAAACTCCATAGCCTGCAATTGAAGGAGCAACGTCAAAATTGATTCAGTAGTTTCATGTGTTTCTCAAAACAAACCAAGCAGGGGGGAAAAAAGAGGAAAAAACTTTCGCAACTTCCGTAATACAGAATTGCATGCAAGACCATCAAGAAAACAGATCATATTAATACAAATTTTAGCTATTAGAACTTTCCATAATGAAAAGCAAGAAATGGATTCAATGGTTAAACAGATGACAGATATAACTAATGTATAATAATAACTGTTTGACTTGGTAATATTTTGTTATGTCTTCTACTTTTTTTCTTTATAACGGACACAGTTACTACTGAGCACTGACATAAAAGAACCATTGCTCATAATTTAAAGGGAAAAAGGTGATTAATAATGTACCTCTGACGTAGACAAAAACCGATCCCTTTCTGTGTACACCTGCACTTTCTCAAGAGGTTGGCCGGTAAATGCAGCATACATGCTGTCAATTTTCTGCAAAGTAACCAGGAAATGGAACATACGTTAAGCATATAGGCAAGTTGAGAAAACCATATAGTCAAAATTATCAAGCAAACAAAGAATAACGGCTGTTGTGGGAACTGAATATTTTCACTGTAATGTG
>CAODLS011565587.1:0-12360 GCA_948243855.1 Flueggea neowawraea
ACATGTTAGACCAAACCGTGCAGCAGATCCAGGCCTCGTCTATGATGTAACAGTCAATGATTACTATGATTTTCTCTGCTCCCTTGGCTACAATGAGACTAAGCTCAAGACATTCACTCAAAACTCCACTTATCAATGCCCTGAATCATTCTCAACTCTGAACTTCAACAATCCTGCAATAGCAGTGCCTGAACTCCTAGGCAGCGTCACTGTGACTCGAAGATTGAAGAACGTTGGTAAGCCAGGCACGTACGCCGCCAGCGTCCACGAACCATATGGGATTTCAGTGTCTGTTGAGCCAAACGTGCTGAAGTTTGAAAAAGTTGGAGAGGAGAAGAGCTTCAAGGTGACCCTGGTGGCCAAGAAACCTAGCGAAAAAGAATCTGGGTATGAAGTTGGAGGACTAACATGGACAGATGGTTATCACTATGTTAGGAGTCCAATTGTAGCTTCTGCATTTTTTGACTAGATCCTGTAATGAATAGCATTGCAGGGAACTACTAAACTATTAACTTGTCCAGGTAGCTTCTTTATTTTTTTAAAGTTTTTTTTCTGTTAGTTGTTATATAGTATATAAATCCAGGTACAATCAATCTAATGGGGGAAACAAGTCCACATGTAATTAGCTACACAGATTTCTGCATCTTTTTTTCTCGGTTCCTTATTTGGTTCGATTGGGTTCCTCTCAACATTCTTTAGAATTAAATCTGAAACTGATGTGGCTCAATAACATTAGAAACATGATTTGAAAAGCTGGAGTGTTGGAAAACTTGTGTTGCGTTTTTCAGACGAGGGTTGACCTGAAAGACCAAAAAGTGCAAATGCGTAATGGAAGAAGACAAGAACATAAATCATAAATGTATGATATGGTGGTATAAGAAAGGGGTCGATACGTCCAATAAAAAATGAGAGGATATTTGATGCTTAGAGAAGATTGAAAATGACAAAAGCATCTTAAGAAATAGAAAGTTAAAAAGAAAAGAAAGTGGTACCCAATAAACAAAGGCTTTTAATCCTCTCTTCTTTTATCACCCTATCATTTGCCAATCCAATTTACATCACACATATCATTTCTGGCATGCTCTTCTCTTCACTCTGACATGCACAAACTCTTGTGCTCTCCAATATGAAATTGTTGAATCTCTGAACAACCTTAACCGACACAAACATCATGGCCTACGCTACCATGACTACTATGAATATGAATGTTACTTTGTTTTGTAGGCCCACACAACAATGCCGTACTTCCTCATCCTCATTTCCAACCCCATTGCATTCCAAGATTCCAGGAATTCTGTCTCACAGGTCGTTGCTGCGTCTCAAAAGGAAATATTATTCTCATAAATGGAAGCATTCCATGTTTATTAGTACAAAACCTGTTCTGAAAGATGGCAACCTCCGTATCAATGGCAAGGACATTTGACAGGAGTTCCTGACAATGTTTTGGTCGCACCATTGACTGATTCATCTGCTTATGTCGGTGCTACTTCCGCTGAGAGCAGTTTTCGCCATGTTTTCAAGCTTGGAATCATCCGGTAATCATGATTTAGTTGACTTATAGAAATGTTTCCAACTTTCAGCTTCACTTGTGTAAGGGATCAAATCCTGAAGCTCATGCCTTAAGGCCGACCTCAATATCATGTGCTGAACCGCAATACTGTTATTCTGTCAAAGATTTGATAGATTATGTGTGCATGTAACGCAGGGATATGAGATTAATGTGCTTGTTTAGATTCAAAATATTTTGGATGATACCTCGAGTGGGGAATTCAGGAAGTGACATACCTGTTGAAACTCAGATGTTGCTTTTGAACGCAACAGGAGGAGATGCATCTGAAGATTCACCTTCCTATATCGTTTTATTGCCTGTGCTTGATGGTGAATTCAGGACCAGCTTGCAGGGAAACTCTTCTGATGAACTTGAACTGTGTGTGGAAAGTGGTAAGTTCTTATTGCTCTCACATACATCTTTGTCTTTCAATACAGACTAACTATAAATAGCTGAAAACAATCCCTTGCAAATTAAGAAGGTAAAAGTTAATGATTTTCAGCGTCAGTTCCGTTTGAACAAACGAGTCTTGTTCACCAACTTAGTTGACTGGTTTGAATTCATTGGAAGATAAAATGAAAACTTCTTCATTTCAGATAATTTTAAGTCTACTATGCATAATGTTAGAGGAAAAGAAAAGAAGCTTCTTCATTCCTGATAGTCATCTTCTTTTCAGTATCTTGTATATTGAAGTTTAATGATATGGGCTTGTGTGTGTTTGATAGGTGACCCTGCTATAGTTACATCAGAATCTCTAAAAGCTGTTTTTGTGAATTATGGAAACCATCCGTTTGATCTCATGAAGGAATCTATGAAGTAGGTCGGCTTTCTGAGCAAACTTTCAGTTCCCATCCTCAGGGCATACCAGAAATTTTATTTAGGCCACTAATAGTTGATGTTACAGCTAAATTTTAGTCTGACTTAATCAGAATATTGAACTGAAAGTCCATATAAAATCCACCGGAATTGTTGGTAGTTGGACTTTGATGTTACATGTACTTGGCAATTTGCAGGATTTTAGAAGAGCAGAATGGGACTTTTGCAACCCGCGAAACGAAACAGGCAAGGCAATGCATTAGACTCATAATGTTTAGCAAGTATAGTTAGAGAATAGCAGAAGAACATCAATAACAGCGTATAATTGTTGCTTTCAAATGCAGATGCCGGGAATGCTGGATTGGTTCGGCTGGTGCACGTGGGATGCCTTTTACCAGAAAGTGCATCCTCAAGGAATAAAAGACGGTCTGAAAAGGTTAACTTCCATATTAAAAAACCAAAATTACAATGTAAAGCAGAACACAAAGTTTAAAGACCTGAAGTTTCAATATTCTCATGTCATTTTTCACCACCGTGGCATTTGCTTCAGTATTATTATTTTTCTTTGTTTCTTTTGAATGCAAAATGCACATTGATTTCTCTTCCTTTTTAGTTAAAGCTCTTTGATCTCTGATTTATATTTTATTACTCTGCACAGTTTATCTGAGGGAGGCACTCCGGCAAAGTTTCTGATAATAGACGACGGTTGGCAAGATACAGTTAATGAATTCCAGAAGGAAGGGGAGCCATATGTTGAAGGATCACAGTAAGTTATCAGCTATTTTTTTCCAGTCTTATAGAAATATGGAATCACATGTTCATCTTTTGATATTTTGTCATGTTACAGATTCGGTGGCAGACTACTAAGCATTGAAGAAAACGATAAATTCCGGACAGCAACAAATGAAGCAGAGGGAGATTCACCACCTAGTGGTCTCAAGCATTTTGTATCGGATATAAGGAAGACTTTTGGCCTCAAGTAAGACCAATGAGACTTCCTTATTACTTTTGTTACCTAGTTTTGTTCTGTGGAGTAGCATTGTAAAATGTAAATTTCTTTTTTTTTCTCTAAACTTACAGATATGTCTATGTGTGGCATGCCTTGCTGGGATATTGGGGAGGCCTTGTTCCAGATGCTCCACGAACTAGTAAGTATAATCCCAAGTTTACATATCCAGTGCAGTCGCCAGGGATCTTGGCGAATATGAGGGACGGTTCCATGGATTCGATGGAGAAATATGGAATTGGAGTAATTGATCCTGCTAAAGCGTCTGAATTCTTTGACGATCTACACAAGTATATTGTTTTACAGGATGTGGATAGAGTTAAGGTTGATGTTCAGAACATATTGGAAACGGTTGCGGCTGGTTTAGGCGGGCGAGTCACGCTAACCAGGAATTTCCAGCAAGCACTTGAGGAATCCATAGCTGCCAACTTCCAAGACAATAGCATAATCTGCTGCATGGGTCATAGTACAGACTCCATTTACCAGTCAGTGCGACACAACTTATCTTCTTATGTTTCACATGTTTATGCTTAAAACATATGCAATACAAAAAAAAATGCATTCCAGTATGCAGCGTAGAACTTTTAGATTTAGTGTCTTTTACTGTTTTATCAATCTGAGAATTCACAACTGTGAGAGTTTGGAAGACTCATTAATTTAAGATTTGAGAGTTTGCACTGAAAACTCTCACAGTAATTTAAGATTTGACTTGCATTGATTAAAATTTGGCGAAGTGTTGCATAATGTTTCCCCATTTGAGATGAAAAATTATATACATACATGGTGTCAATGCAGTTCAAAAAGAAGTGCAATTACGCGAGCATCAGATGACTACTACCCGAAAAATCCATCCACGCAGACCCTGCACGTAGCAGCTGTGGCTTTTAACAGCATATTTCTAGGTGAAGTTGTTGTTCCGGATTGGGACATGTACTATGTATGTCAACACCTTCAAACTAATTATTTTTCACTCCATTTCCTCTAGTTCTGATGCTTTTTTTCACAAACTTACTGAACATTTACTTTCTTTTAGAGCCTTCATGATTCAGCAGAATTCCACGCTGTTGCGAGAGCATTAGGGGGCTGCGGCGTCTATGTTAGGTAACAATTTGGAGGCATCTCAGTGCAATTCATTGTCTTTAATCTGGAAACTAAATTTACATCTTGCTGCCATTATCAGTGATAAGCCTGGCCACCACGATTTTGAGATACTTAAGAAGCTAGTACTTGCTGATGGATCAGTGCTCAGAGCTAAATATCCAGGAAGGCCATCTCGAGATTGTTTATTCAGTGACCCTGTCATGGATGGGAAGAGGTAGTCATTCCTTCTTGTTTAACATGAAATGAAAATTTCATTTGCTTATTCTCTAATAGTTTGGCTTTCATTTTATATTTTTTTCAGCCTTCTGAAGATTTGGAATTTGAATAACTGCACCGGAGTTCTTGGGGTGTTCAATTGCCAGGGAGCAGGAAGATGGCCTTGTAGTGAAAACATAGAACAAAGTGAAGTTAGTACAGAGATATCCGGAAATGTATCTGCTGCTGATATCGAGTATTTTGAAGAGATTTCTGGGAAATTGTGGACTGGAGACTCTGCAATTTATTCTTTCAACAAAGGTACTTCTAATGCTTTGAAACAATCAATAACAATGTGCCATACTTATTTGGAACTGTTAATGTAATGATAGACCATATATATCACACATTTATTTGCAATAATTTGACCTTTTTTTTTTCTTTTTCCAATTTTCAGGATCTCTGTATAGATTAGCATTGGAAGAAGCGTTCAGCATCAAATTGAAAACTCTGAAGTGTGATGTGTTCACTGTATCACCTATCAAGGTAGATAAGATTAGGAGATACTAAATAACTTGTCTTATTATATAGACAAGACATTGTTATAGATTTTGGACATGAGAGGTGAATTTTATGGGTTGGTTTTTGTGCAGGTATTCTATCAGAAAATAGAGTTTGCTCCAATTGGGTTGAAGAATATGTATAATTCTGGTGGAGCTGTGGAATCAGTTAGTCACTCTGGTGATTCTTCTAACCGTAGCATCCGGATAAAGGGAAGAGGGGGAGGTAGTTTTGTAGCATACTCCAGTACAAAGCCAAAGTCTATCACTGTAAATTCCAAGGATGAAGAGTTTTCATTCAGAGAAGAAGACAGTCTTTTGACAGTGACAATTCCATCAAGAACTGGTGCCTGGAACATTGATATTTGTTATTGACATGTCACTTGTTAGAGCCTACCTGTATATACACACACTTCTGATTTATTGTTGGCAGATAGAATAACATGTCAAGCAAACATATGTAAAGTGTAAACTAGTTTGATAATGATAATAATACAGCATGTTGGTTGTGCTAAAAAAGTGTTTGGCTATTGAGTAGTAGTACAGCATCACATTTTGGAGCCTCTTTAACACTTACACATCTCACGAAATCAAAAACAACAAAATAGATCTATTATTACCTCCAAAATGGACCGATATGGTAAAATCTTGTGGCTAGAGCCTCAAACTAATACCCCTCTGTAGGGGAAAATTCTTTCTTAGACTTAGTGCATGTTCCCAATCATATACCAAGCTAATTGACAGTATATGTGAGATATGTACAAAGTTTGGCGCTAACACAAAATATTCTATAGACCTACATGTCAATTGTTAATTTGCTTGGTGCATAAGTAAGTACATACACTAAGTTTAAGTAAGAATTTTTCCTCTCTAGAATAGTTTGCTCAACAAAGTGGTTGATTTTGATAGTTTAATGGATTTGTGACAGTGGTTTTGTATTTGACTTGAAGAAAATGGCGTAACAAACGTCGATGTTTAGTGTATTAGACATGACCAGATTTCGATGTTTATCCCCGCCCCCCGATAATGTTGGTTCTATATTTTACTAGGGTGAACAAAAAACCAGTTGATTCGAAAAATCGACCTAATCGATCTAATTTGAACCAAAACGAAAACAAAACCAAAAGAAAATGGATGGATGTAGATGTAGAATTCTGAAACCCGAAAAATTCGGTTCGACCGCAGTTTTAGCTATTCAAAAACCGAACAAATCCGAACTGAACCTAACCTTTTTTTAATATTTATGTTTATTTTGGATTTGGTTTTAGTTTGGATTGTAAATGTTAATTTAGAATTTGATTTAATTTTAGATGTTTTATTTTGATTTATTTGAAACATGATTTGTTGTATTAAACTTTGCGTGAGATGAAATTCAGTTTTTTCAAATAAAAAAATGATATTTTATCATTTATAAAGTTGGATTGACAATTTACTTACAAAATCGAACTCTGTCAATCGAACTAAACCGACCCATGTGCACCCTTATATTCTACCATGTCCATGTGGAAGACATCCCATAAATTTCTTCCATATCAACTTCAACCACCTTAAACTAACTTAACCTCACTTGAACCACGCTAATTTTGATCTGACCTAACACAGTGAGCTATGTTTGTTCAGGTAATGTTTGTTAACCGTCGGAAATTTTTGAAAGATTAAAAAGGGTAGTTCGAACCCTTTTAAGTGTTTATTAGAAAAAAAAAAAGAGAAGATATACATATTTTATCTTTTCAAAATATACATACCTTGACATAGGAAGAAAAAATATTAAAATACTTTTACCAATAGAATTTTACTTTTTTTTTCTTATTTTTCTTTGCGAAAATCACACAAATATATAACAAAAAAAGAGACAAAATTCAAAAATGCAACGCACATGTTAAAAGATGCTAGAAATAGAAACACAATTTTTTGTAAAAGGCATTAATTTGACTGCGTGTTGACCACACATCAAAAAATTAACTATATGTTGATCATGCTCTTTGATCAATAAAAATAAGTATAGGCCGGGAACAATACGAGTACAAAACAAATACAACAACAAAATGATAACAAAACGAGAATAAATACCAATAAAATGAGTACAAGTCAAAACAAAATTTTAAAAAATATTTTAATTTTTCTTTATTATATATAAAATTATGAGTACAAACGAGAACAAAGCGAGTGCAAAACAAGTACAACTCAAAGTTAGGGACTGTTAAATAAATTTAAGAAAAAAGAAAGACTATCTCCTTTATGAGGCTACAACTAGGGTTTCCAGAAACCTAGCTTCCACCACTATGCCAACACTCACCCCTTCCTCCTTTACAAAACGTGTTGCCTGTTCTTCTCCTTCCAAAGAAACCCTAGCCGTCTCCCATGTGAACACCTACTATAGGCATTGCTTCCATATCCACCTCAAGATCGCAATTTAGGTATCAATTACACTTCTCCCTCTCTTTCTCTCTCTCTCTCGCACACACACACTCGCTCTCTCCATCTCTTGGTCACGTAGCAGATATCTCTCTCTTGGTCGCGTCGCGACTTAATTTTGTCTGTCGTCGTTGGTAAGGAGAGAAAGGGACCGAGGAAGAGGACGAGATAGTGGCAGCAGAAGGTGGTGGGGAGAGAGAGAGAGAGAGAGAAGAGACAGTTAGACGAGAGAGAAGGGGTGTGAGAAAAGAGAAACTTGAAAAAAATATAAATATTGTGACATTAGTGAAATTAAAAACGTGACTGTTGCATAGTAGAAAATATAATCCTTTTATTAAACATGTGAAATTAAAATGACAAAAACACATGGAGTGTAATTTCCTTTTTTTCTTTCTATTCATAAAAAAATAGTTTTGTAAAATATTTATATCTATGCAATTTTATCCGTTTTAACAAACAAATACAAATAAAATATACACATTCTAATTTATTCGAAAACGTTGAACAAAAAGTTGAAAACAATACATTATATCTTGATTTAATATATCTTTAACATTTTTATCAGGACAAATTTAGTAAATGCAATCTAAGGTAAAAATTATGGGGGGAAAAAAAACCTAGTAAAACTGGTCCAGTTTGACCGTGGCGACTAGGGCGGTTGGGGCGGCTTTGCGAATGACCCAACCCAAGTGGAGCGGTGTGTGTGTTTGGGAAGGAAGGGTACGCGTGCAAGCTGTGAGGAAGAGCGGTACGTACGCAGGGGAAAGTGGAACCAATAAAATAAAGAGAAAAGAGAAATAATTGGTGAATGAGGAAACGACAGCGAAGAGCAAAGTAAGACAGTAATCATCGGCTTCGCTGGAACGACTGAGAGAATCGAACAAGTAACTGGTGCTTCCTTCCCTTCCCCTTCCCCCATATTTCTCTTTCCCTATTCCATCCATCCATCCATCATGCATACTCACATACATCCATCATACATACTCACATACATACATACATACATACATACACACATGCATACATATATACATATCCTTTTTCCTGTGAATATTTGATTCCTTTGTCATATATATCTGTCTTCAAGTTCCGAATCCTACTGTATTTTGGTCAATTGATTTCAATTCGATTCAGCCACGGAAAGGGAGATCTGATTGACACCTTATAAACAGAACGAAGACACCCGAAACCAAATTTTTTGTGAGTCCGTCCTCATCACCACAATAATAAGAAGAAGAGAAACATGTCATACGCGTACCTTTTCAAGTACATCATCATCGGCGACACTGGTATGCCCCTTCTCTTCTTTTGTTTATTGTTTTTCCTGTTTGGTTTGATTGTGCGATCCGTTTTTGTTTTTGAATTGATTGATCATTGGTGGATGGATGTGGATAAGTTAAGACAACTCTCGTTTGAATTGGATCGCAGGAGTGGGGAAGTCATGCCTCTTGCTGCAGTTCACGGACAAGAGGTTCCAGCCAGTCCACGACCTCACCATTGGTGTCGAATTCGGGGCTCGTATGATCACTATTGATAACAAACCGATCAAGCTCCAAATTTGGGACACGGTTCGTGACTTTTCATTCAATTCTTTTCCCTTGTATCGTGTTTTCGGTTGCTGAAATTTTGAATCTTTATGTTATCTGCAATTGATTTATATGAATGAATGTAAATAAATTTGTTGTAACATTGACAGGCTGGTCAAGAATCTTTCAGATCTATTACAAGGTCTTACTACAGAGGGGCTGCTGGTGCGTTGCTTGTCTATGATATCACCAGGTATTTATTTTTAATATGCTCGTATGCAACTTTTGAATTTTCAGTTGCCTGTTCATAATTACCAGTTCGTTGCAAGAAAAATTTGTGTCCTTTATTGTTGTAATGTAATCATGCACTCTTGAAGCTTTCATTTTTTGTGGCGCTCAAGGTGGAGACAAGGTTTGTTTTTGTGGCGGAGTATAACTATGTGGATGTTGTTGGTCATTTAATATGCAGAAGGGAAACTTTTAATCACTTGGCTAGCTGGCTTGAGGATGCGAGGCAACATGCCAATGCAAACATGACAATCATGCTTATTGGTAATAAGTGTGACCTTGCTCATAGAAGGGCTGTCAGCACTGAGGAGGGGGAACAGTTTGCAAAAGAACATGGCTTGATATTTATGGAGGCTTCTGCTAAAACTGCTCAGAATGTTGAGGAGGTATGCAAATACGTTAGAGCAAGTTGTGTTTAAAATTTTTGTCTTCCGCATCGTCTAATACCTAATATCATCATGCAGGCATTTATTAAAACGGCTACAACAATATATAAGAAAATTCAGGATGGAGTTTTCGATGTCTCAAATGAGGTTAGCACTCTGTCTTTAGACATTTATCATTTCCGGTTCCTTATCTATCATTGTATACTTGTTTGTTTGCTTTGCATCCCATATATGAAGTAAAAATTTGAATGTTAAGTACTTGGCTTTCACTTCTGTCATCCATTGCGAGTATTTTTGCTTTCTTCTTCAAGGATTTATTTGTATTTTATGTTCTTCCGAGTACTTAATTTGTATTTTATGTTCTTGCGAGTATTTTATGTTCTCGCTACCATAGAGGCCTTTAGGTTCGCTTGTTGATTTGTCTCTGTACTGCTGGGAAACAAGTTTTAGTCATGAATCTGCTATTTGTATTACCCTTTTGACTAGCATTGTTTACATTTGGAAATCATGGTCGATCTATATCTCTTTGAATACTATGATTGAGAATTATAGATCGTGTGGCTGATACAGTATTTTGGGATTTTTCGCAGTCTTATGGAATAAAAGTTGGATATGGAGGGATTCCAGGGCCTTCGGGAGGAAGAGACGGATCGTCATCTCAAGCTGGAGGCTGTTGCAGTTAAAATTATGTATTTTCATGATTTAAGTTGAATACAAGCAGCAGTTTACATTTGTCTTTTTATTTTCTTTTTCAGATATGGGTTTGAAAATCATGACTTGCTCCATGTGCGAGTTCAGGGGTATCTGTATAAGCCGCCCTTATGTCGTGTCAATTGAATGTAAATTTGGCTGTGTGTTAGTTTTTTCTCAGTTTTACTCAAGTATTCTTCTATGTCCTTGTTGGTAAACAAATGATTCAATTGTGAAAATTCGGGGAACGAATGTGTACTTTTCTTGTTCAATGACTTGATGTTTAGCAGTGGATTGTGAGGAATGTGGTGTGAAATTATGCATTATAACTAGCTACTTTATCTGTTCACATCCTCCGGCACCATTCTTTCTGTGTCTTGATGGCATCAGTTGGATCATGACCGACTTTATCAATGTGATAAGGAAAGGTGGTTCTTACTTTTTGGTTCTTTTCTATTATTAAAGAAACTTTTGATGTTAATAAGTATATAGTTTAATGGCGCTAGCGTCCAGCGTTAAAGAGCCGAGACTTCGAATTCATCAATATTAATCAATTAATGGTGTTGGATTCCGGCCTGAAGGAGTTGAGGATTTGAGTCCATTAAGGTTGATTACTTAATTGTGCCGGATTCCGGCGTTAAGGAGCTGAGGGATCGAATTCATTAATGATGAAGGTTCCAAAAGAAAAGAAAGCCCAGAACCAACCAAGTTGTGCATATTATTGCAGGAAAGTAGAGTAAAATTTGCAGAGGAGAGTAAGACGTGAAGTGAGTGTTGTGAGGGAGGGAAAGTTGAAGATGCAAACTTGGGTTACGTGTACCAATCACAGCTGTTAGTGGTGCTGCATGTCTGCCTTTGCTGGCAACATGAGCAGAGCCTGACGAGGATTCATTTTATATAATTTATATAAAATAATTATTCATAAATAATTTCTCACTCTTTCCATTTCCACTCTCCCTCCGTTAACTTCCTATGTCCATGGCCGTCAATTCTCTCCTCCCTCCTCTTGCATAGAGATTTCCCAAATCTTTCCTCAAATCTATCTGATCTGCTTCTCCGCCACATCCGATCCATGATTCAGTCCTTAGTAATTTAAATCCATCGTTCGATCGATCCCCGTTAGATCAGTCGTTACTGCTCTCATACAATGGCGTCATCTGGAAATCAACATGGAGGTGGTGGGAGTGGAGGTTTCGATATGAGCAAGTTTTTCAAGGCTACGACCTCTGGAGGTGGTGGAGGAGGAGCTATGAATATGATGCAACCACAACCGCAACCACCTCCCACCTCCACCAGTAGCAATCAGCCACCTGGTAATCTAACTACGTCACCATCATTCCCACTACCCTCTTCTTCGCCTTCTTCCTCATCGCCTCCTTATCTAACTCCATCATCTTCCTATCCTCCTCCCACTGGGCCCTACCATCCCTACCCTCCTCCTCATTACCTCTCTCCCTATCCGCCTCCTCCGCCGTCTCATCACCACTACCTCCGCCCAATCTCTCCAAACCCTAGCCCCAACTCCGCTGTCTTGATGGATATGTTGCAGCAGCAGCAGCTCCCTCCTTCTCCTAATGCTCCAGTTCCATCGGCGCCACCGGTGAGTGTGGCTTCTCCGACAGCTTCCCAGCAGCAGCAGTCGCCGGTGAGGATGTTGAGTAGCAAGGTGCCGCGAGGAAGGCATCTGACAGGGACTAATATTGTATATGACATAGATGTTAGGATGCAAGGAGAGGTACAGCCTCAGCTAGAAGTGACTCCGATTACTAAGTACGTGTCGGATCCAGGGTTAGTTCTTGGTCGTCAGATTGCTGTTAATAGGAATTAC
>CAODLS011565719.1:0-10131 GCA_948243855.1 Flueggea neowawraea
AAAGCATCCTTCACATCATTAACAGAAATGCTATCTCTACCATACATGATAGTATCAACAAAACTCTCATATGATTCAAGCAATGAATATAATAGAAACATAGCTTGATCCTCATCATCAATGTCAACACCAACACCTTTCAAATCTAATACAATCCTATTAAATATATCAAGATGTTCTTTTACATGCATGCCTTCTGACATCTTTAAGGTATGTAACAACCTTTTCTGATAAAGCTTGTTCGATAGGGATCTCTTCTGATACTTACTATCAAGCTTCTGCCACAAGTCTGCTGTAGTAGTTTCATCAGCTACCTCCCTCAAGACTTCATCCGCCAGACTCAATAAAATTGCATTATGCGCTCTCTTCATAACCTCTGCTTTCTGCGCCGCTGTCAGTTCTACCGGTAATTTCTCTTCACCTTCAATCGCCTCCTCACATTTCTGCTGAACCAAAATCGCTTTCATCTTCAGCTTCCACAGCGTGAAATCATTCGAACCATTGAATTTCTCAATATCAAATTTATACGAAGACATCTTCTTTCTATAAAACGAACCCAAAGTTTTTTTAACAAACTTCTGTGGCTCTGATATCACTTGTTAGAAAATTAGGCGATAGAAGTAAATGCGGAATAACAAAGAGTAATCACACAAGAACACAAGATTTATGTGGTTTGATCAATTCGATCTACGTCCACGGACAGAGCACAAATAATTCTACTATTCAGAGTCAAAAAACAAGTACAATAACTTACAACAGTGTTCAAAAGCTTTTACCCAATACGTTTTCAAGCCCCCTTTTATAGTTTACAAGTAATACAAGCCTAAATAGGAAGAGAAACCCTAAAACCAATCCTAAACTCGTCCTAACACGTTCAGGTATGAAGACACGGGCATAGGAGAGCCAAACACGGACGAAACCAGTCAAAACACGGATGAAAACACTCGTTCGTGTGAAACCGCAAGTTACAGGAGCTGTCACACGACCGTGTGTCAGTTTTTCCCATTACACAGTCTAGGACACGACCGTGTCCCAGGCCGTGTCCTTGACTGTTTTGACAAAACTCTTCAATTCCGCTTCCAGAGCCACACACGGGCCATGCCACGCCCGTGGGCACTTCCGTGTCCAACCATTGACTTGTTTTCCTCCACAATTCCGTCTATTTTTAGCTTGATATCACTTCCTTCAAGGTTTTGCTTGCATTTTGATCAAGAAAATCACTTCAACATTAACAGTTTTGAGTCTCATTGTAACCTAATCATCAAAGTGATCCTTGACTTCTTTTTTGAATCAAACATATTCAAGAGTAAGTTTGATCAAAAGGACAAAATAAACATTATCAATATTCTTTTTTGTTGGAATCTTTAAACATGTGTAGCATATATCTATTTTCTTGTTATGACAATTATATAATTTCAATTTATTATATTATACCTACTGCTTTCTAAAAAAATTGAAATTCTATTGATTTGTATGTGATAAGATAGTAGATAAACAAGCATTAATTGTTTTGTTTAAAAGACCAAGTAATATCAACTACTAATGGTATATTATTAGTAGCCACTAGCACAATAAGCGTTAACTATACTAGTATGTTTGACATATTCAAATATTTATATATTAAATTAATTTTTTAGTTAAACTTATTTGTCAAAACAGAAGATTTTGCAAATAAAACATATGATATTTAAAGTATAAAAAGGAAAAATTCATATTACAACTTTTTTTAAAAAGAAAATAAAAAATAAATATATTTCTTTATAAACTAATTTATGCCAATTATTTGCTTCTAATATGTTTTTTTTTTAATTTAGTACTTACAATCCATTAGTCACTCTCAATGAACTCCTTGCGATTTTGTTATCTAAGAAAACCAAATTCTGCCAATTGGGCTTTTTTTTTTATATGCAACTTGCCCGGCAGTATTGTCCCTAATGAAACCGATTGTTATTTGTGGATTTGAGCAACTAAATATTGCTCTCTCTTTTTTTACATATAGTATTTGTTTTTTATGTATAAAAAAATATCTTATGTATTTAGCAGTTTTTGAGGGACATATTATTACTTTTAAAAATATGTTTTTTTGTTGTTTTTTACAATGTAATTGATAAAGTTATAATTTTAATCAATGACGGAACAGAGGGTGGTCACGGGGTCCCGTAAACCTCTCCGATGCCTATGAGACCTCACACACGTGTATATATATATATATATATACTGCTTAGGTCTCTAAATTAAAAAAATAATTAAGTTTTTAATTTGATTGTCGTCCATTCGTCTACCACTACAGTTATTGCGAACTTATGTAACGTTATTTACCGGTGCCTCTAGATGAAAATAATATTGGGTCCGTTACTGATTTTAATTACCTATAACAAACAGACTATTGTTAGTGAACAGAGTATTGTTAGTGAGGACTTCAGTTGATGAAGCACACTTTCAACTGTAGAAAAAGAAAAAAAGACATCATTGAAAGAAAAAAATTGTCGATGATCGTAAATCAGACTCTTAAAACCAGAAATTCTCATTATCAAAAAAAAAGGAAAACGAAATCATGATAATACAATGTTTTAATCCTTTCTTTTATTTTTGTATTATGTTTATTATCTTGTTATTTGGCTATTAGCCATTAATAAGTCATAAATCGCTTTGGTCTGTCTCTATAAAGATTGGAGCAAACAATATTTCGATATCAAAATCTCACTCATAATAGTCCAAATACATGATCTCATTTTTATGAAATCAGTGTTTAAATTGTCCAAACCACTCATTCTCTAAAAATCTTAAAACAAGTTGCTCAAACACCTCATTGAGAACTATTTTTATCAAAAACTTAAACAAATTAAACAAGAATACTAATAGACTTTTAACTAAGTAATGCTGGAATCGTTTTTAGCACAAATAAATCTCGAATAGAGAAGAAAATAATTTGGCGAGAATCAGTATTTCTCATTACAACATCATGGTTGCATCAAGACTTTATGACCTTTTCTACTTAATTAAGTCATCATAAGATCCATTCTTGGTGATTTGAAGTTACATAACTAAAAGTAATCTGGAAGTTGCTTGATGGGTATAATCAACTGAACATTCTTTTCATAAAAGCATGCTTTAATATGAAGATTTGCAATGGCTTCTTCACTTCATCAACCAAAAAGGAAGTTTCCTTGAATGTACACATTAAAGGTACATAAAAAATGGTTGCAACTTTCAAATTGATCTGTTCATTGCACAACACTCAAGCTTCTCATGAATTGCATAGCCAATCTCAGACTAAAAGCTTACAAAACTATCAACAGAAGTTCATACAACTTCGTTACGTTTAGAGGAAGTTCAAATATGCAGACAAATTACCCTCTCCCTCCATTCCTTTTCAAACGTAATGATTGTCATGGGCAAAATTTTCTTAGCCAATTGGGTATTATTTTCATCAGCTTTTTTTAGAATTGAGAGTATTAACGGTTTCTAAAATAACTTTTCCTTTTAAACAAATTATTGAATTAACATTTTATCATTAAGAGTTAAATCAATCTTTTAGAATTGTAAATAATTCTAGTCTCATTAGGCTATAAGGGCAACATTAGTGGAGCCAATATTAACTTCCCACTCTATTATACTCTCCAATTAGAGAAAGCATTGTAGCTTAATCTGCTTCAAGTGTTTGAAGTATATCACACCTACTTAAAAACCTTTTTTTTTTTATTTTGTTAAATTTTTAGTTTATCTGTTATATATATATTTTTCTCAATCTTTATGTAATTTGATATTATGGATATTTTTTTATTTAGTTAATCCAAATTTCTTCTCATTGATAACTATATTATTTTAATTTAAATATTTATCCGATCTACCATTTATTTTATTTTTAAAAATTATTATTTTTAAAAATTCAATTAAATAAATTTCATGATAATATATTTCAAATATTATTTTTAACTCAAATATTAACTCACAAAATATTTATGTCAAATAAATATATTTATTATAATTTGTATGTTGTAAATAATTGAATAATAAATTAAGAGCTTGTGAATCCCATTGTAAAGTACAATAATCATGGTTGGTTTTGGTGAGTTAATATTTGAGTTATTAAACCAAACAGAAGCTCTTAATTTATTATTCAATTATTGAATATATATATCAAAGCTAAAAACTAACCATTGATCGTCAAAGAAAATTTGTAACTCGAAAATATATACATATATATTTTCAGAAAACTTATATCAAAAATCATACTTAAACCAAACATAATATTTATTTCAAAAGATATTCAGAAATTCCGACAATCTAATTGTTACAGAACATGTATTAAAATCCCAAAATAGAGTATCTATTTCAGAAATTTCAATAAATACCAGAACATAGTATTTATTTTAGAAATCAAAAACATTATATTTATTTCCAAAGATAAAAAACATAATAATTTCCAAACTGAGTTTTCATCACAAAGGTTTCCACGTATCACTGATTTTAGGATTTACCAATCCTTTAATTATTTTGGATTACATGTTATCGTCGTAACACAACAAAATATATAAGTTGGAGAGACACAACCTATGTATCTGAAGATGACATTCACTCACCTGGATGTCCAAACTGAGTGGCCTAGTCACGCACCACCAGTGGCTAACTGATTAGATTAACCGAAACACGAAGCTGAAATAATAACAAAAGCAAAATCAAGGTAATGATGGTGATACTATGGTGATACAAAAAATGCAAATGCAGATATTGACCCTGAGAAACATATCGAAAGAAGATTTGTCACCCTTGCCTCGAAAACCGAACATCTCTTAAAATTTCCAATCTTTATCCAAGTTTTCCAAAAATTACAAATTCGAACCTCATGTTTTTTTTACATTACAAATCTATACTTCAATTTCCAAAAATTTACAAATCTGAACCAAACTGTAATATCCCATACTGTTATAGTCAGAATACTGTAGCATTTTGTCTAGTTTCGAGGTGATTCAGATGTGTGGAATCTTGATTTTTTTAGGTTAGAATTCATTTGGTAGTGTCCTACGTGCGTTCTACATACGTTAAAGAGTCTGAAAGTCATCTACGTGCATAGATGAAGAGTTTTGTGCGCGTTGATCGATGTTTGAGATGGGTGGTAGATGTGTGGAGAGGTTCTGTGTACGTTGGAATAACCCTGGAACGTGCATCGTGAGTGTGATGAGAGTACTACGTGCGTTGTACATGGTGGAACGTACGTTGATCTTAGATCTGAGGATGAGAAATCATCAGATCAGCCGTCTAAGTGCTTTGAGGAGGATGCAACCCATGTTGAAGAAGGAACTACGTGCGTAGAAGAGGTACTGCGCACATAGATGCATGTTTTCTGGAAGGTTGTAAGTAAAACATGGCATGTCGGTGGTATGAGAATATAAATACACCCAACTGCTTTCTTCTCCGTCATAACTCACTCTCAACCACTGAAATAACTTTTTCTATCATATCTTTCCATTTCCTTTTCTTCTCTTGCTTTTCTTTGCTTCCACTTGGATTTCTAAGGTAAGAATTACTCTTTGTTCCTTTCTTTTCCTTGTTTTTGATGATGGATCATTCATCTAGGGATTTATCTGAGATTGATGGATTATTCTTATCTCTTTGTTTCTGATGGATTGAAGTTTATTTGATGTTAGGTTATGATTGAGTGAGGTTGGAACCAATGGATTCTAGCTTTTGTTTTGAGAGTTTTTATGTTTGTATGATATGGGTATAATCCAAGTTAGGGTTTGTATTTCTATAGATTTCTGATTAATTTGAAGTTTGTTTCTGTTATATATCAATGAATATGAGTTAGAGATACTATAATCATGGTTGGTTTTGGTGGAATTGATGATTTGTATCTTGAGGTATAATAGGTCCGAAATTGAGAATATTGATTCTCAATGATTTTGATTTATTTTGAGAAAGAGGATGTTAGATTCATGTGTTTGAGGATGATTAGAACACTTGAGAGTGTTTGGTTAGTTGGGAGAAGGTCGTGTGAGAGTTTGGCATTTGCATTGCATTGCACTCATACATTCAGTACGACCACAGTACCGTATTTTGATGTGTGTTATGTTGTATTTGTTACAGCTTTTTGTGCTTGCCAGCACCAGCAACCACCCACCAGCGGTCTTTAATTGGATTCCTAGAGGTTGAGACATCCAGGTGAGTGGATGACAGCTTCAGACACATAGGTTGTATCTCAAAACTGTATAGTTTGATTTTGATGTGTTTTATCACATATTTGGGAACCTGATTAATCTAAGGATTGGTTAATCATATAAATTGGATTATATGAATAAATATTCATGATTTTGTTTTTGAGAAATTATATATATATATATTTATATATATGTTTTTCGTCTGTTTTGACTCTGAGATATGCTTGGTTTTGATTATGGTTTTTGATTATGGGACACCTTCGCTACAAGGTATGTAGCCTTTGGTATACCAATGCTTTGTTATACTCAGCTATTGGAGTTGACGGTAGCCATGTTGCCCTAACCCAGCACATGATTGGATTTTGGATTAGTGGCAGAGTCCACAATCATTGTACGTTGGTAGAGTGATACAGACCACACCACAATTACCTTTGGTCTCATAATAAGTATATTTTGTTTTCTTACATGATACTATTGGTAGTATTTTGCCAAAATGCATGTGTTTGCTTTTGGTGTAAACGTTTTCAAAACGTGTTCTCTATAACTGTACTATGTATATAGTGTATATATATGTATATCTTTTGTATACTGTATGTGATAGTTTTCAAATGGTTTTCAAACTAGTCTTTGTGAGGCACTTATGAGGCGATCTGGAGTGTTGTCTCTCACTGGGTTCTAACCCCCTTTGTTTTTTCTATGTTACATTGTTTCCATTTTACAGATTGATTCGACTCGGTAACCTTTGGCATCTCCGCTCAGTGAGACACTGACATCCTTGGTTAGTAGCACCCTCTTGGCCGGGCTACTTCTTTTATTTTAGAGCTCCACTCCGAGATATTGTTGGGTTATGGGGTCTATGTTTTTGTCTTTGTATACTGATTTGCGACCAGTTTGCTTTGTATATGTTTTTACATATATTATATTTTGATATATATATATATATATATATATATATGGTAAATATCATTTTCATATAAATGTATATGATTTCCTTCCAAGGTTTTATTGAAACATTTATAAATAAATGAATGGGTAAAGTTTATGTTTCTCTGAGTCTTGTGCGGGATGAGCCTGATTTTCATAGACGGTTCGCCTCATACGCCGGTCATGGTCCGGAAATGGGTCGTGACACAAACTTTCTAGAAATTTAGAAAATAACTTGAAGGACATAAATTTATTCTAAAAATTATCGAAATCTCGATTCGATCGATACCCGACGTAACCATTCATCTACATTCCTTCAAATCATCCACCTAACCATAAATCAATCAACAATCTTACCAAAAATAACTCAAAATCATCACAAAATTCTCCAAAACCGAACCTAACCCTAGCCTCATCAAAATCACGCCAAATCTTCAAAACCCACTTAGATTCATGCATTTTTAACCCTTATCTAACATGATCTAACATCCATTTTGACATAAACAAGCAAAAATCCAAACCATAGCGCAAAATACTCAAAACGTTCATCCATGAATCATGCACAAGAATGGAGAAATGAAGAGATTTGAGACTTAATCTTACCTTAAAGAGTGTTGAGGAGTGGATGAGAGGCAATGGAAGAGCAAATGGGACAAATTTTTGAGTGAGTTTTAGTGGAAAAATGGAGTTAGAACTAGAGGAGTTGGGTTGGGGCTTTTTAAAAACGAAGCCACAAATGACGACACGCTTGTCTCCCCTGAGACGCACGTTTCTCTGAGATGCACACCTCTCACCAGAACTACAAATTTTCTTCATGAATAACAACAATCCAAACGACACATAGTTGGGCCTGATGCACGAGACACGCGTTTCAACAGAAGACGCGAGTTTCATGGCCAATTTTTGCACCGAAAATTATTTCTTCCATTTCCATTTGAACACCACAAGATCCAATGGACTTAAACCACCTCCAAAACATAATTTTTCATCATTAAACATCATAGATCATCCAAATTAAGACTTCGATGGTTCAAACTCAAAATTTATAATCATCAACCAATGCTCCAATTATCCCAAAGATCAAATCGAACTAGATCATAAAACTACAGGAATTCTAACTGAAATAGGTGGAGTATTACATGGGTTGGTACAAGTGTGGGGACATGCACCAAATTTAACTAAGAATTTTTCGAGAGAGAAATAGTACAATTGGTGAAAAGTTAGTAAATTGTTAATGTGACAAATGCATTACTCTCTTGAAGAGGTTGACGAGTAAAAATACCTAAGCCTATTGGTATCTAAAGGTGTAATTTAGAATTAGCGGATTGATTAGTAATTTGCGTCTGAACATTAAAGCCAAGGATATGGACTAAAAGAAATTAACCTATCAAGGTGAGACTAACTATATTCTTACACTTTGCTTTTATTACAAATTATTGTTATACTAGTTGTTTTATCTAATCACACCTAATTAATTGATGTGATGTTGCATATAAAGCCTCTTTAGCGACGACTTACCTTGACATGTGCTTATCATTATCATTATGTCCTAACATCTTTGCTAAAATTAGTGAAGCATTGAATTTTTTTTTTCCTCGTATGTAATGGATTGAACTTCTGTTTGATATATCACTTTCTAATCTTGCCAAGCATTAATTACTTTTGTTCATTTATCCATTAGAATATATACAATTTATTTTTAAAAAATATTTTTCTTTGTTGTTAAATTTCTTCAGAATTTTCCAGGTTTTCTACAATACATCCTCTCTTATATACAAGCCAAAACAACCTACCATTTCATGCTACAAGTTTCCGGCACCAACATGGAATTCACTTCTAAATATCAACACGTCTGACACCAATTCCTCTACAAGCTGAAACTTTCTAGTGAATGGCAAGTTTCACCTCCAATTCCGAACCCAAGAAACTCGTTTTGTTCCTCAACACTTCCTTTCTCATTCTCTTCTTCTTCTATCTAACAACTTCACTCTTTCTTAACCAACCAAATGAACCCAAAACCATCCCAATTCATTCAAGATCAATCCGGTTTTTCAACACTAATTCTGATGGCTGCACTGCAATTGATGACTACAACGATTACAAATCAAAGTGTGAATATGTCAAAACCCATGTTGAGTGCCAATCCAAAGGGTATATAAACTATCTTGAATTATTCTATTGCACTTGTGGCCAATTCACCATACTTGGTTACGTAGTTCTGCTCCTATGGCTTCTGGTTTTATTTTATTTATTAGGAAACACAGCTGCAGAGTATTTCTGTTCTTCGTTAGAGTCTCTGTCACAGCTTTTAAAGCTCTCTCCAATAATTGCTGGTGTAACTCTCCTGTCTCTTGGAAATGGAGCTCCTGATGTTTTTGCTAGTATAATTTCCTTCACTAGGTCCAGTAATGGAGGGTTTGGTCTAAATGGTGTTCTTGGTGGTGCCTTCTTTGTCTCAAGTGTTGTTGTTGGTGTTATCAGTACATTAGCCAGTCCTCAACAAGTTTCAGTTGACAAGTGTAGTTTTCTAAGAGATGCATTATTTTTTCTCTTCTCTCTTTGTTTTCTTCTCTTAATTGTCGTTTCAGGAAAAATCACTTTCTGGGTTGCAATCTCTTTTCTTTCAATTTACTTCTGTTATGTCTCTGTGGTTTGCTTCATGCATTTTAACAACTCCAAGGACCAACCCAACAAGAAGCAAATCCAAAACCAAGCTGTTGTGGTCAGTAATGAAGATTTCATGGAGATGGGTGAGCCATTATTGGGTTATGTTGATGATGAGAAACCAAATTTACTGCAGAAAAACAGTACTTACATTGATGCCGATGATCAGAAGTTAAGCCCAATGGTTTGGTACTATATTGGTAAGGTTTTGTCTGTTCTGGAATTACCACTATATTTACCAAGAAGATTAACCATTCCTGTGGTGAGTGAAGAGAAATGGTCAAGACCATTTGCAGTAAGTTCAGTGGCATTGGCACCAATTTTACTAGCAGCAATCTGCAACACCCAAATGGAGAAAAAAATTGGATCAAGAGGAAGCTTAGTG
>CAODLS011565800.1:0-10070 GCA_948243855.1 Flueggea neowawraea
GTTTCATATATCACTTTTGAGGAAGTATGTTCATGATCCATCTCACGTTCTGACACCTCAGTCAGTGGAGGTCCGATCTGACTTATCTTATGATAAGTATCCCATGAAGATTGTCGATCGACAAGTAAAGAGGTTGCAAAACAAGGAGATTACTTTAGTAAAAGTGACATGGAGGCACCATTCTATTGAGGAGGCCATTTGGGAGGCCGAGGAAGAGATGCGGCACAAATATCCATACTTGTTTGACGCAGCTGATCCTAAGGTCAGTGTTCTTTTTGTGTTTTTGAATATTTTGCATTTCACTCTATTTATTGGCATCATATTGCATATATTGTGTAAACTAAGTGTTGAGCACGCACTGTTTATGTTTAAGGCGGGCAGCCTAGACTTTTGTTTAGGTCTATTTTGGAGATCTAGAGTTGATAAGAACTTTGATTAGTTCTATTTTGAAATTCGAGGACGAATTTCTTTTGAGAGGGGAAGTATGTAATATTCCGTCCGTTTCGGCTATATTCCCTATAGCGATGAGAGTTTAGATTGATAGTTGATTAAGCTAATGAGCATGTAGGATTTGTGTTCTAGAACCTTGAGTAATGAGTTTGGAGTGTGGATAACTCGAGTTAGATTTAGAGGTAACTCGAGTTAGGCAAGGTGCATATAACTCGAGTTATATCATTGTGTAACTCGAGTTATCTGGGAACGATAAGTCGGTGTTCTTTGTCTTTAAAGACCCGAAACTGACCTTAAGTTTTTATTTCTTCCGATCCACTCCTCTCAGACGCCTCAAATCTCTCTCAATTTGTTCCTTAGCACTTCCTTTGGATTTCTTAAGGTAAGATTAGGTTTTTAATCCTTTGTTTTCTCATGTGTTTTGTATGATCATGCATATTAGGTTTTAGGTTTAATTCGGGTTTAGGGTGAATTGATGAGAATTCATGTTGTTTTGATGGGTTGGAGTATAGATTCATGTTCAGAAGGATGATTAGAGTATACATTGTGGTTTAACAATGATTTTCATCAGTTGATTTGAGTATTTGGTCGAACTGGATAATTTGGGAAAGTAATTTACTGGAGTTATATTTGAGTAACTCGAGTAAGATGAGACAAGATTTACTCGAGTTATGTTTGAGTAACTCGAGTAAGATAAGTCCAGATTTACTCGAGTTATTTTTAGTTAACTCGAGTAAAGTAAGCCATGATTTACTCGAGTTAATTTTTGTCTAACTCGAGTAAATCAGACCTCAGTTTACTCTAGTTATTTATTATTTAACTAGACTAAATTAGACCTCAGTTAACTCGAGTTAACTCTGGATAACTCAAGTAAACAGTGGTTCCGAGGTACCAAATTGTGACATTTTGTAGTTGGTTAATTTGGAGAATTTGGGGGATTTTGATCGATCTTTGAGGGTTGCATATACATTACATTGCACACATTTTGGGTACGACCACATTACCATATTTGATACAACATCTCGTGCTTATTAGTACCAGCAGCCACCCACCAGCGGTGCTTGATTTGGATTCTTAGAGCTTGGACATCCAGTGAGTGGATAACAGCTTCAGACACATAGACTGTGTCTCTGAAATTTATATTGTTTTTGATGTGTATAACACATGTTTGAAATCAGACTAATATACGGATTAGTTAATTATATGAAAAGGAGTATGTGAATAATATTCACAGATTTGTTTTGAAGAATAATATATATATATATATATATATATATATATTATTATGTTTTGATTGTGGGACACTTTCGCTATGGGGTGCGTAACATTTGGTATACCATCACATGTGATGACCTAGCTATCGAGGTAGACAGTAGCTTTGTAGTTCTGACGAGGGCACATGATTGGATTATGGATCGATGGCATGACCACGATCATAATATGGTGGGAGAGTGACATAGACCACACCACGATTTCTATGGTCTCATTATAAGTATATGATGTTTTCAGGAAAATGAAATACTACGGATAGTATTTTACTAAAGTATATGTGTTTGTTTTTTGTGTAAACGTTTTAGAAACATATTTCCTGGAAATCATACTATGTATATAGTGTATATAAGTATATCTGTTGCATACTGCATGCGATAGTTTTTAAATGGTTTTCAAACCACTCTTTGTGAGGTATGTGTGAGGCAATCTGGAGTGTTATCCCTCACTCACTGGGTTGACCCTTTTGTTTTTCTATGTTGTCTTGTTTCTATGATGACAGGTTGACTTGACTCAGCAACCTTCGGACATATTCTAGCCTAGTGAGACACAGAGCTATTCTTGGTTAGCAGCGCCTTTTTTGCCAGACTACATCTGATATTGTAGATGCTCCATACTGATATGTTGTAGGGTTATGTGGTTTGTGTATTTAACTTTTATACACTGTTTTGTGATTATATCGCTTTGTATATATTTTCATATAATATATTTGGAAATATATATATGTTTTTCCGCAAATGTTTTAATCAATGAATGAATAGAGCTTATGAGCCTATAAGGCTTGTACGAGATGAGCCGGACTCCCATAAACAGTTCGCCTCGTATGCCGGTTATGGTCCCGAGAATGGGTCGTGACAGTTAGAGCATCGCTATTGCAAGTATAATCATAGTTTCATGGGTCATGTCACTACCTTTTTTTTTGCCATGTCATTGATGTGTTTCATCTACATGAAATGCACCAACAAGTGGGGTCCACTGAAAAATAGACCCTACCTGTTTAAATAATTTTTTTATTTTTTTATTTTTTTTCTTTCTTTTCTCTTTTCGTTTCTTTTTTAATGACCGTTTGGTCTCTTTTTTTTCTTCTAATTTTTTTTTTCAATACATATTTTAATGAAATTTATTATTTTCAATTTTTTTTTTATTTTTTTAATACACAAACAAAATTATTTTTAAAAAAATTCAATTAAATAATTTATTTAATAAATATACTTGTTACTATTTATATGAAATAAATATTAACTCACAAATATATTTATGTGAAATAAATATATATTGTAAATAAATTAAATAATAAGTAATTTAATTGCAGATCTCATAATAGAGTATAATAAGATTTTAAATATAGAAAAAGATAGTATAATGAATAAAATGTTAATAGATTGCTGATATAACAGCTCATAAAATCTTGAATAAGTATCATACATTAGAGATACTCTAAATCATAGTCATGTTAGCAGAGAGAAAAAGTGAGAAAGCATGTGATAAAAGTCACCTTCACCTTCGTTTTGTATTTATACTTTTGTCCTTGACATTATTAAATATTTAATTATTCAGAAGTTCTATTTGTCGAATACATTCATTTAATTTTTGAGTTGCCTTCTCAATTATTTGCATTCATGATTGAAGGTATCTTTTGGTATGCTACTCTCATGAATCTTGTTTGCACATATTGTAGGTTTCTTCAACACGAAACCAAAGAATTTAGAGGATTGTTGGTGCCTATAATAAAGTCTTGAGAAATATCAATATAAATTTCCCATATCATTTGGTCTTTTGTAGGAGAATAACCAAAACTACGCAAAGAGATTATGTTGAGGTTAAGGTGATATTTGAGAGAAGGTTATTTCGGAAAGATAGGAAAGATAGTTATTTTGAAAAATACGGAAGGTTAAAGTGATATTTGAGAGAAGGTTGAGGTGATGTTTGAGAGTTTATATATATAGTAAAACACAAAAAAAAATTATGACAAATATGTAAATAATGAATATATGAAGCTACAATAAGGATTATTTGATGAATTTCGTCGTGATGCCGACTAACAGATTGATTTTATCTTTTCAAAACCTTATCAAAAAGGCATATTGAGAATCAACCATTTGATGAGTTTCATTAAAATGTCAACCGTCGAATTAGTTTAACCATACCAAAAATAAATAAAAAAATATATTTTTATCCAAATTTATTTTATTTTGATTATTATATTATAAAAATATTTATGTTACAATATTTATATGTTATTAAAAATATTAAAATATATATTTTGTTGAAAGAATAAGTATAATAATTAAATATAAATATAAATTATTAAAAAATAATAAAAAAGAAATGTAAAAGAAAATATAATTGAAATATTCAATTTAGTATTAACAGTAGAGTTAATGGTTATAGAGACGTTTAGTTTAGTGTAGCTACTATATTTTAATGAAAATTTACTGCATTTTAGTATTTTTAGTTCAAGATAGGCTTAAAACAAACATTTTTACCCTAAACTAGATTAAGATCTCCATGGAAAAAAAAAAGATCTCAAGTTCTAAAATTAAAGCCCTAAATTTAATTAATCACTCTTAATCATTCAACCAAACCAACATTTTTTTTTCTAGAAAAACAGTCCACCCCCATGTTTTTACCAGTCCAAACTGAACACAGAATTTCATTCAACGTTTAGACATACAAGTAAAATAAACTATGTAGCTGAGACTGTTCTCCGCAAAGCACAAGCTAAGGACTCGGCAGTCTAAATCAATTGTGTTCAGTTTCCTATGTTTTTATGAACTCATCCTACAATTTTTGCTTTCGCAAAACATAATTCACTGTATTTTTTAAGTGCTTGAAACAATTTACATGAACAATGAACAATTCTTTTATACAGTCAGCGATCTGGCCTTGTCTATGCACAAACTTAGCCAATTATAATAAATTGACGAATCTCTTTATCATGAAACGAAAATTTGCAAACTGCTAACCAGCAGCTGAACGTTCAATTTTTATCAGCACCTTCATCAAACTCTGCGGAGCCCACAACTCGAAAATCCAGTTGCTTCTGATGCTTTAAGCGTCGCCGTTCATCAAACTCTTCCCAATCTTCGTACTGTCATGTTGAGTATTTTTCCAACTTAATGAATTAAACAAAGCACAAACTGGAAATGACAAGCTTAGTGAGAAGGAAACCTGTCGGAGAATATCTATGGTGATTTCTGTGTTATGGAGATCCAGTGTTGAGAGCTGCTGGCACATCTTGAACAATGTAGGAGGAAGGGACTTCAAACCGTTGTTATGCAGGTGTAAAGCCTGCATGAAACAAATGAAGCCAGGTTCAGTTGCCAAAATTACAAGTGGTTTTCCTAGCCTGCTTTCTGCCAGTTAAATTGCATCTACATGCAATGCCCAAGAGGTGTCCCATCTTAGCTAATATTGAAACTTCTAATTAGATTGCCATGATGGACTTCATTTTGGCACAGCAGAGAAAAGAGAATTTCAACCGAAACAGGATATATTACCTTCAAATTAGTTAAACTACCAAATGTCTCCGGCAATTCTGTTAGAAAATTGGACGAGAGATCAACCTGCACAAGAGAAAACGAGGTCTTGCAGGCCTATGATAACTAGAAATAATAGACTTATTTTCCTCTCTTTTTTTCCTCTGATAGGTCTTGCAGTCCTGTCATTTACTGCAATAAAAAGAAAATTCAATCATGATGATTTTTAAGATTCATACCTCCACAAGAGATATACAACTCTCTATAGATGTAGGAATGGTGCTTATCCTGCATAAAGCACAATAAATTTTGAAAAAGTCATGCAAAATATAGATCGAAGCATGAACAGAACAGAAGTAAAGAAGGCAGTGAGCACTCAATATTGAATATGAATCCACTGCTGCAACAGACGACAACGAAAGAAAAAGTAAAACAGCCATGGATATACTTCAATTCTTTATGCAGCACCTGTTATTGTTTACTTTCAAAACCTCAAGTCGAACGAGAAATCCAATTTCAACAGGAAGGCTACTCAAACTGTTATTTGAAACATTAAGTTGCCTCAGAAAAGTCAGACAACCTACTTCGGCTGGCAATGTGGTTATACTGCACCAAAACGAGTAATACATCTAATTAAAACACGTAACAGGGGTACAATTTTGATTGCAAATAAGTTAGTGACATAAAACTTGTTTCCAGAAGATAATAACCAGAAATACAGCTTTGCAAAGGCCACTTTGGAAAAAAAAAAGAAGAGAGAGAGAGAGAGAGAGAGAGAAAATCCATGGAACACGCAAACTTGTACTAAATACATTAGGAAATTAAGTAAATAACCAGTTCTTATAGATTTCCACGCATGGAATAGATACACACTTCTGAATAGGCTTCAGCAAAGCTGAAGCATTGGTCCGTGTATCATAGTCTGACTTAAAGCTATAACATTGAAATACGACTATTATATAATGTAGGAGGTCCTGCTCTAGATCTTCCTCCCAATTAACAAGTGACACAAACATGTTAAATCTGACACTTTAAGGAGCATATTATCCTGCCCAGGCATATCAACATACGGGAACAAATTGGGCATATTCAATCACAGAAACAATTACAATTCTGTACTACTATAAAATTCCTCCGAGCAATTTCTGTATGCATGTAGATATATACAGTCAGAATCTTCCACATTTTTCCTTGAAAAGGTCTGAGGCACAGGGGAAAAATCATATTATAAATGGTAAAACTGCTTACCAGTTTCGGCTAATAAATAGAACTGTTAACTGGTTCAGAGATTTTAGTCCTTCCCAGTGAATACAATTGTCCACCATTCCGTTTCCATTCAAATTCAATTTCTGAAGAAATTGAAAATTATAATTTTATTTACACAATTTAAGTAGCTCAAGAACATCATTTAAATTCTAAGGAAGGGAAAAGTGAGAAAATTTACCTGCAATGAACTTAAACAGCCAATTTGTGATGGCAAATCTTTAACGGAGTTGCCGCTAACATCAAGGACTCTTATAGAGGGGCAACTCCACACTTCATCAGGTATTGCCTTCAAAATTTGCATAAAAAATCAGCATAAAATATCCAATTCCCCCCAAACAAAAAAAAATCAAATGCTTTTCCAGCGTAAACAGGAAAGTAAAAGATTGGCATATTTCTATGAGTAAGCTTTTCTTTTACTCCTTTCAGAACCAAAACCAAGCTTTTTAGTGGAGCAAAATCACCTCTACCAAAACTAAAACAAACTTGTCCAGAGAGAACATAAGCAAACATGGCAATAAAAAGAAACAAAAATTGGATGCTAGTTTGCTTAACCAAACAAGAAAAAGCTTAAAACTGATCAGATTTAGTATTATACCGTTAACTCGCGTTCAGCTAAGGCAACAACTCCAGTAGTCTTCCAACGCTCTACACGGTTTTTAGCAACAGTGGCGTCAATCTTTTCATTTGCTCCTTTATCAATCGCATTGCCCCTTATAATAGGTCGAGTCTTGGCTTCTTTCAGGATAGGGCCACCCTATTAATCATGCAAACAACAAACATTTCTCAACCCTAAAGCTGCAAATCATAAAATCCACATATTAACATGCCACTGCGTAGCATTCTTCAGATAGGAAATTTTTCACATCCAATAGATATCCTCTCACTATTAAAAATACCAGCAAATCCAAGCATTTCCGTTTAACACTCCGTAAGAAGAAAATGAAACCAAACAATTATTTTTCCTTTATTCAAGCCAGCAATGTAGAATCAGAATGAGAACTAATTAGAAAATTCCGCTTGTATATAAACTAAATAAAAAAAAATCAAGTCAAGGCAATTTCAAAAAAAAAAGAAGAAGAGGGGAAAATGATAGATGTACCCCTTGGTGCAGACCCTGGGAAGCCATGAGCATAATTCTTGCTCCATTCGTCACCTCCGATTCCATCAAGGTCATACCGTCAACCAATAACTTCCCTAAATTCCAAAAAAAAAAAGAATCATTCTATCCAATAAACGACGTCGTTCTATCCCGATAAGAACAACAGAAAGAAAAGAGAGGAGACCTTTGGAGATGAGCTTTTGGCCGCGAGGGAGGACATTGGTGAGAGGTTGGAGGAGTGATTTAAGGTCTCTGACTGTCGATTCCAAACCCACAGTTACTGGTATCGTTCTTCCACCGAACTTCACCATTATCTTTATCTTTTCTGAATTTTCATTTACATTTTCATTGCTTCCTTCACAGCTCTTCCTCTCTTCTTCCTTATTCGCCAGTTCCATTCTCTTCTTCTTCTTCACTACTCTCCTTCCTCAGATTGTTTTCCTCTTTTCTTGATTCTTTGAATTTCTTGGTTTTTATTGGCTCCGACTAAACCGGGTTTGTTGCTTTCAATGTCTTTTCTTCTTTTTTTTTTTGGCGAATTGCCTTGGGGTCCCGTGGTTTGCGTAATATTCAATTTGGTTCCTCTTTTTAAGAAAACTATTATCGGGTCCCTGTCTGACTATCTTAGTTACCATCAACAAATTTGATGGAGTTAATTACGCCATCTGTCTAAATTAAAGCGTATATTCGTAGAAATAGAAATAACAGTTTTGTATTTTTGAAAATACCAGAATACACGAATCTTGTCTTATAAATTTCACCATAATGAAAAATAATCTCAAAATTGCTAGGATCAAATAAGATAAAACCACATTTCACGTGTCACAGTTTCTCTCTCATCGTCTCTCTCTCTCCTCTTCTCTCGTTGCTCTCTCCTCTCGGTTTCTCTCACATCGTTGCTCCTTCTCTCACGCTCTCTCTTAGTGTCGTAATCATCCTGTCTCAGTGTTTCGCTCTCTTTTCCAATGTCATGATCTAAAATGCAACGATGACAGTGGACAAACACTGTCTTGTCTCCCCTGTCGCAGTTTTATTAGGTGGCATCAACGACAAAGACAAACGTGACAAAGACGAAGAGAGGCGGGATGTGATCAAAGTCCATATTTGGAAGGCGTCGGCGACGAAGACTAAGAGAGGTGGTGTCGACCGACAAAAACATAAGTAGCATCAATTTTTAGCCCCATAGACCGACAAAGATTTTGTTTCGATGCAAATCTGTAATTTGTTTGTAAAATTATCTTTTTAGTCCAAATTTTTTGATAAATTATAGAAGTAGCATCAATTTTTAGCCTCATAGTTGGAAAACAATACTAAATGCTTTGAATTAAAGTGAGCACTTTGTACACCTAAGTACACACATGCACACCAACGTACACTCATGTACACCAGAATAAAACAGTTTAATAAAAAATGCCTTCTACAGTTTGTTTCAATTTAGAAATGCCTTGCAAGACTTATGTATAATAGTGTACACTCATGTACATTGGTGCATACTTGTATACTCAAATTGAATTTTATAAAATTATTTGTTTTGAAAAAAAAAATGTGAATGCCTTTGTACACTTATGTACACCACTATAAACTTATTTACGCCAATGTACAATTTTGTAAATTTTTTAAAAAAATAGATTTTTATCTTTTTCAAAAAATTAATTTATGTCGAAAAGTCAATTTATGGCAAAAAAAAATCAATTTTTAGCGAAAATACCTCAATTTCTCACGATTTTTTTAAAATGCTATTTTTAAGACATGTTTAACATTTTTTGAACTTTCTAATATTTGACAAGTAGTGATGACATTTTCAAATTTGGCATTTTAATTTGCTACAATTGTGTGATTTTTTCCAATTTAATGTGGCATGTGGATCGTCACAACCCACCTCGGCCTCGATACACATATGGACTTGACTGCATTTTGGAGGCGCAACGCCGCCCACACAAACCTCACATCACTTATTATGACTTTTGGCTATATGTTATTTACCTATACATATTTAATTACAAATTGTTGGTCATGTCAATCCAATAAGGGGTGAATTGGATTTTTAACTTTTAAAACTTGTTTAATTTTTTTTTTGTAATTATCAATTATTTAAGATAGGCAAAAGACAAAGTAAGAACAACTAATCCAATTCACACAAATAATGTCACGATCTGTAGCGAGCCCGTGACCGGCGTACGAGACGAATAGTCTATAGGAGCCTGACCCATCTCGCACAAGCCTCATGGTTCATAACTTACTACCCAAATTCAATTGATTAAAATATTTATTTAATCAAAACATTTATTATTTAAAACATACGATAAATAAACATATATCATATATGAAATATTCAAAACATGTATATGAATATCGTAATAAATCCAAAATACATCAAAGTATAAAGGTAACCCAATAACCCGACAATATCCCGGTGTAGAACTCTAACATCATAAACATAAGAGCCCGATCAAAAGGGCGTCACTAACCAAATGACACCTCACTGGTATCCAAAATGCGAAAATGTC
>CAODLS011565813.1:0-11239 GCA_948243855.1 Flueggea neowawraea
AGAGTTCCCGATGCTACTGATGTTTGCCTAACAGGAAATGAGAAGGTAAACCCAAGCTCTCTTTGTCTACCAGATGATGGATGCAAACCTTCACCTTCAGTAGCAACAAATTTTGCAAGCGCTTCAGCTATAAAGTCGAATAGCTCCTGAAATCACCATCATTTACAAAAATAAGATGTTATGAATCTAAATAGAGCAAAATTTCTTAGGATGGGTTAATGTCATACTCACATAAGAGGAACCAGTCATCAAGTGTGGAGGTATTGCAACTTCCTCAAACTCTTTTTTGACAATGCGCCCTTCCTTCCCACCCAATAATACACGAAGAACACGAAAGTTTGTGCCACCAAGGTCCAATGCATAAAATAGCCCCTTCTCATCCCTGGAAAATTAAGACTAAGAGACTTGACTAACTAACATGTATAGTCACAATTTATTCCCATCTAGTACACAATAAATCTTCACACATGGAATTACCCCTCATCATATACATAAACAAATCATTCAAGCATAGCAGCCAGTTTTAATCTCCCAAAGAACATTTCCACTTTTTCATCCAAGGCAATCATTTCTTACTTCATTTTGTCCTCTCTCTCCTTTTCCCATTTTCAGAATTCTTTGCTAAACCTTGCCCATAATAATTGATTTTAGAAGAAGGATGGTACAGATCCAAAGCATATAGAACCCATAATCCGATCATCGCAATAAATGATCTAGATTGACAAGATATATTTCAACTCTAAATTAAAGTTGCATATTCAGCCAAGTTAATGATGAATAAGCTAATAAAAACTAAGCCTCAATCAAAATGTATAACCCATCCATAAGTAAAAAATTTAAGAGATTTATTTTTTAGCTTTAATTAATTGAAGCAGAAAATATTCCATAATAAACACAAAAATTAAGTAGCCCATGAAAAATTGCAAACTCTACCCAATCAAATACAAGATGGATCGAGCTTTCGCTTATCTGTCAACCTAGTGAAAGCAATAACCCTACACTTTGAAAACCCCAACTTTATCCATCCAAAGCATTATAATAAAAAACAACAACATAAGACACCACATTGCCGAACTGTAGGAAAAGTAGAGAAAACAACACAGAATCAAAACAATACCCAAACAAAGGGGAAGTACTCCGAGTAATAAAAGCAATCATCAGTCATCGCCAAAACAAACCCGAATAATCGCATATAATTCCAGTTTAAAAAAAAATATTATCCTGACATCGGACAAAGGTAAACAACTTCAATAGCATCAAAATCAAGCTTCTTTAATATAATAAATTAATAAAGAACGAAACTTCAGTCAAAAAAAATCCGAGAATAAATAGTGAAATTACGGTTATACCCAGTGGGAAGGTTATCCACGAAGCTGATAATCATCTTGAGCTTGCTTTCGCCTTCGGAGGCAAGTCCGGCGTCCATCTCCACCGTCATGGCGTCAGCGACCTGATGGAGCTTCCCTATAGGGGTCCCACACTTCTCCTCGAACTCTCTAAGGATCTCCATCGCCTTGGCCCACTTCCCTGAGCTCTGCATCCTGTGTCGAACTACCAGAGCCGCCGCAGCACACATCGCTGCCACACACACCACCGCAGCCCCCACCGCCACCTTCCCCATCGCCACGACCCACAGAGCAATAATGCGTCTTTCTATTCAATACTGACACACAGAGAGTGTTTCTCTTTGTTTCTATATATGTATAATCTTTGTTTGGATCAGAGAGATTTTCTCGGGAGAGATTTTCTCGGAAAATAAGGAAGAGCGGAGAGAGAGAAGAGACTTTTATTTTTATTTTATTTTTATAATGATGTAATTTATCGTATCGGTGAGAAGATATTTAAAGAGGGGACGAGAAATGGATAATTTGGTGAGATAATAAAAGAAAATCCGATAAATATTTGTAGGAAAGTGGTCGTGGTTTTGGACTCAAATTACAATAATGACCATTGACAAATATTTCGTAGCTTTCAAGTCCAATGAATCATGAAATCCACTTGGCAGGTGTTCTTTACGTATTTATGTTAGCTATCCACTCCTATTTTATAATTTTAGGAATCGAATATATCCATTTTTAAGTATTTTAAATTAAAAAAATATATTGGATTTGTATTTCTTCAAATAATGACTTTTTTTTGGCATTTTTTTGGGACAAATCCAAATTATTTTTGTTTCCAATTTGGTGCATTATTCGACACGGTAAATGGTGTCAAATACAAAGAGTACAAAAACCACGAGCAATCACCTTGGCTCTTGCAAAATTGGATAGCAACTCCACCTTCTTTTTTTATATAAAAAAGTGTGTATTTAAAAAATTGGTTTAGTAGCATTATAGTTATTTTCCTAATTGGTAAAAAAATACAAAACATATTAACTGAAGTGTGAAGAAAATACAAAGGGATTAAATTCAATGACATTGTACAAGTATTAAGAAAATTAAAAAATATAAAAGTCAAAGAGGGTTACTTATAAAAAAAAAAACAAAGAGGGTTGAATTGAAGTTTCTTTTGTTGTAGTTTAGATAAGTAGGATTGAATTTTGCGCAAAAAGGGTTGAATTGAAGTTGCAAAGTAAAACTAGAATGAAGCAAACCAAGATTGAGCATGAAATCTGACTTAGCAACTAGTTATTAATGAAGAGGTGGCTCTGAGGTGTAATTAGTCAAATAAAACCGATTCATAAACAACAAGATGCCTTGCAGGTTTGCCATTTCCAGCAACTCTTTTGTTCCTACTTCACTGCACCAAACATCCCCTTGTTTTTGGGGTTCCTGTTGGAATTTGGACCCTTAACTACTAAAAACTCTTATTTTTGCCCCTTCGGTTTTAAAACATTCACTTTCCTCCTTTTTAATTGCCTTATTCAATCAAAAGAAAAAAACACCAACATTTTATAGTTAGAAGATGTATAGTGCAATTTTCTACATAAAAAAGAAAAATATACCTATGAGGAATAGTCCAAATAAATATAAATTTACTGGAAGAATTCAAATTTAATGGAGAATAACTATAAAAAAGAAAAAGAAAAAATATATATATAAATTACTTCTTATTAATTTCCAATTCCGCTTTCAGGGATTTAAAATCAAATTTGATAATGGTTTGGCGATTTAAAAGAAACAAATTTACTATTGGGAAAATCGCTTAGGTATAGTTTAGGAATGCTTCTCAATTTATGTTTAGAGATTAATCTTTCTTTCAAACATATAGTCTAACTAAAACTGGATAACAAAAAACCAAAGTCATGCTTCTAGGTAAACAATTGAATAATTAATTTAATTCTTATAATATAAACCAAAAGAATATGGTATCGGATAAAATATCAAAATTCCTGAAAACATTGATACATTATAAGAGAAATTCGTAAATTTTCTGTCGTGAGCTTCTAGTCATTTGAGGAATCATTGAATAAAGACAAATGTCAAATATCCCACATTGTTTAGGTTGAGTTGACCTCATAAATTTATAATTAAATGACAATCATTCCTCTTTGAGGTATCTTTTGGAGGTGAGTTAAGCCATATTAAGATGGTATCAGAGTCACCCCTAGTGCAGTGGTTTGGAATGGTGTCCGGCCATGTGTTGTCCTTTGTCCATTAATTGTTCAGCCCAGTTCGGGCTGAAGAGGGTGTGTCAAGTATCTCACATTGTCTAGGTTGAGTTGGTCTCATAGATTTATAATTAAATGATAATCTTATCTCTTTGAGGTGTCTTTTGAAGGTGAGTTAGACACATATTAAGAAGTGAGTCGTAAGAAAACAAAAAGAGTGGATCTCACTGTTTAAGTGTTAGGCAAGGTATTCGCTACACTTCATTCCACTTTTTTTGGTCTTATTATCTTGTTTGGAAGTGAGTAATTGAGGTCACTACAACCACAATATTTGACATTAAGATTAAAATTATGTTAAATTATGTTGATATTGTAAAACTGTGTTTGGAGTTAATTGCAGTTTTAAGTGTTTGGTAACGAATAAAAAATTACTATTAATAAAGAAATATTAAAATTTGTTACTTTTTTTCCACCGCAAAAAATTAAAAGCACCCATTACATTTGTAACCAAACATTTGTTTGACATTTTATTAAAAGGACTTTTATAAAATACTATTTATCAATCTTCGTTTACTAATAAGACTTTTTCAAATCACAACACCAAACATAGCAATACACAAATAAAAAGAAAAAAAACTTGACCTAACAATTTAATTTGCTAAATAAATATTATTTTTTACAAGTACATAAATATTATTACAGTTATATTTCAAAATTTAAATGTAAAATTAATTTTCAAATATTACTCTGAAAATATTTATCTCAATTACCAACAAGTTGTTGGTTTACTATAAGAAAAGAATGGATTGCTGACCAAAATTGTCGACCATAATCAAATTATTTGGTAAAAGTTCAAAGGTTGATAGATAACAACGAATTCTTCGACAAATTAAATTGTCATTCAACAATTGTCAATTATAGAAATTAGAAAGTGTTGGTCAATTTTATAATATGTGAATTTTACCTATCAAAGTATGCCTCTCAAAAGGGAGTTCCATTCCATCCCCATAAGTTCTTCAAATTGAAATAGTCCGTATTACACCCATCTCATGTCTCAATATCAAAATATTATGATATTAATTATGGTTATTTGCGAACTGAATTATCCTAATTCTTCAAACACTAATACTCTAATTTTGAAGTGATCCCCCCCTCTATGTAACACGTACATCTGTTTTTGTCAAAAATTTACTTTGTACAATACCCTAAATCACGCAAAAACTTCTTCTTAGAATGTGAATCAAACGTTAAGGGTAAAGGCATTTAAGATGCAAAAATTAGGTAAAAATGTGATGGAGACAAGGTGCACCATCAACACTAGTCGTTGTCATGGGTTGAGACCCTCCATTTTGGTCGATGTCGATGGGGTACTTCTTGTTCCTTTTTGATGGTCACATTTCTGGTTCCATGGAAGATGGAATCTTGAAGGTGGTCCTCATGTTCCACGTCTTTACCAAATTAAGTGTTGTGTCAATGACGATTTCAGGTTCAAGAGGGAACGTTGGCATGTTTGTTTCTCATCTCATCATTTCGGCATCTTAATTGGTCATCGTGAACAAATGAAAATGAGTCATAGATTGAGGACTGCTGGCTGAAGCACTTTCATTTGTTATGTTATTCTTAAAAAACAAGCAGCTTGAGTAATATATATATATATAATTTATGAGAATTTATAAAATATATATAACTTTTGCTGAAATGGCATACTACATGACAATCTTTTCTTTTAATTCTTTTGCTACGTCAATAAAAATGTCACATTATTAAGTAACATATAAGTCTAACAATAATCTAAATGATTCGTTATTTTTTGGTAAAAATTGAAAATTTATGAGTTATGACGTATAACGATATTTCTTTCTTTGAAAAATTGGACTTTTTTTTATGTTAAGTGATTTAAGTCTTGATTAAAACAATATATTTATTCAATGCATCGATTTTGTGAATTGTCCATGTACTATAAAACAGGACGAGTGTATCGAAACTGTTGTGTGTTATATTATCGCTTTGCCATGATATTGGTGGGTGGCCCTCATTTGTCGCATATAATAAACTGGATAGTAGCGAAGAAATTCTAAAATTGACGTTATCTATTTTGCTCTGTTGCCAAAAATATCATATTTGATTCTGGCATGTTCACACAATTCTAAAAATAATATGTTTTAATTTTAATGTCTCGTCCTTTTTCAATAATCAATATGAAGCAGGTGGTCGTGCATGTAATTCCAAATTGTGCTCCAAAAATGTCTTGATGCTGAAAGTTCCAAAACTGCAATTCATATTTTATATAAATCAACTCTTCAAATAATTGACCACCCAAACGTTTGGATTTATTCTTTATCATCGAATGCTGGGATCAATTAGCAAAAGTTATTTTAATTTAACTAGAAGTCTCAAGTTCGAACCCTGTGAACTCAACAACGATGGCGGTAAAAATCTCACCTTTCGAAATGCCTTTCAAACTTTCAAATCTGAGTTAATCTAGGCCCGTTAAATCCTCTCAATTCTACATAGAACAACCCAAATACCGGGTGTAATATGGAAAAAAAATTCATCTTCAAATAATTGAGAGTTTGATGTAACAAGGAATACTTGAGTTGATTAGGATGAACAGATTCACCGTAAAAGTTTATTATAAAGATTCCTATTTTGGCTACTTCGATCTTTTTAAGTGCTTTCGTAACTCAGTCAAGTTCAAAACCCATTTGACCTTTTTCTTTTTATTTTACATTGACACCTGTGAAATTTCGATCAAATAATTTGCTATCTACACCAAGAAAAAGATAGTTATGCTAATATAGATGCAGCAAAAAATTCAAGTCCGCATTTGTTTACACAAATATTAATCTGACACTTTTTTACTATCAATCTGCTTTTGCTATCTATCAAAACTGTTGCACAAAAGCCTCAATTCCTTGCATAAACGAAAGGAATCACGAACTTGCCGCCATACCCCTGTTTTTAAGGCTGCCAAAATGCAATCAGAAACAAACTCATTGGATCTTTCGAATAAAAATTACTCATTTAGACTAGATTTTTGAATAGTTTAAGCTAAATCAGAAAGAAAAAAAGAGCATTTTCAACCAGAATTGTTGCATGAGTTAAAGGCCAAAGGTAAAAAAAAAGTGCAACTATTCGATCTGATTTTCTTTACAGTTGAAAATAGTTATAAAACAGGATATATTATTTCTGAAAAGCAATCCAGGTGCACAAGACATGTAATATTTCTTAAAGGACATCCTAAAAATATGCAAGCGGGACTGACTTGTTCATGAAGCTTAATGGTCATCCCTACACGGCTACACGATAGTTTCTATCCCTTATTCCACATAAATTAATAATACAAAATTCATCATCATTTCCTCATAAAGTCATTGTAATTTGTAAGCATGAATATTCAATATAATGCATCATAGTTTCCTTGTAAACCATTGTGAGCATGAATGTTGTATATAATGCATCATAATTTTTATCGTAAAGCCATCCTAAGCATTAACATTGTCTATAATGCATCATACTACATTGTGAAACCATGGCAAACATGAATATTGAATAATTCTACGTGAAGATAAGAAGTTCTACAACAAAACTTGTGTAGAAAATTTAGGTATTCTGCATTTACATTTAGCAAGTTTAAAAATGCACCTAAATGAAGCCAACTCATCTGGTCAATTCTGCGCGAGTTGGGATTACAGGGACAAGAAAGTTTCCATATGGTGAATCAAAAATTCTAAAATTTCCAGTGCAGCCATCCTGCTGTGCTTGAGCAACTGCATAATTTTTCAGCTGCTGAATTCTAGGGTCCACTCCTTGAGGTACTGGAGGCTGCATATCCTGTCACAAGGTTGGCATTATTTGAACTGGTATAATGAGAGACAACATCCAAAAGGAAACACTTACGGTCAAACTGCTAAATGTCGCATCTCCAGTTCTTTTTGCAGCTGAAGAAGAGACTGTCCTGGAACAAGACACGGAAGTATGATTTAGATTGATTATATATCAGTGATTCAGCATTAGGGTCATTCGCATTAAGAGGTGGTAGCACTGTGAAACAAAGTTCTTCTATTCATAGGCAAAACCAGGAAAGACTTTTCAAGCATAAACATAGTCCTCTGCAAACTTCTTAAAAGATGATTCCATTAAAAAGAAATCCAAAGAAAAAATGTGTAGTTTTCGCAGCGAAAAACAAATGATATCCTTGAATTTTATGCCCAATGCATCCTTAACAGTTGAACTATTTTCATGTAACTAGCTGCACTACCACCTACTGAAAATATAAGAGCAACTCAGCCATTGAGATCAAGTTCAAACTCAATCAGTAAAATCATATTGAAATTAATGATTCAAACCCTAATCAAACAAAATTCAGGGAAGCTAATTAAACACATAACTATTGAACTTTTTTTTTTATTATTGTTCATTTTTTAAAAATAAGAACCTGACAGCCTCAATTCATTTACTAAATTAACCAAAACCCAAAAACCAGATAAATTTCAGTTTCATGAATCACCAGTAGCATCGACTCAACAAACTCTAATTGGCACTGCAACAAGGCAACACTCAAATACAGAAAGCAAGAAATAAGATAAGGAAAGAAGAAGACGAGGAAGAATACCCTCTAAAAGGAGGGTGGATTTTTCTCCTCTTGGGTTCTGGTGGTGCAGTCTTTGACATTCCCTCCATTCCGTGCTGCCTCTGTTTCTGGGTTTCGGTTTTCAGATGAAAGAGTGAGAGTTGTAAAGACCGGTGAAATGAATGGGCTGAGTCTGATCCTCCAAGTTTTGCTCGTCAACCCAAAATTATAAACCCAATTTCACTTAGGAATTTGATGTTTGAACCCAAAGAGTGTGACGGCCCATGAAAACCCTTCTCACTAGACCACCATAAAAGGGGGGAAAGTGCGCATCCCCACACCCACATGGCGTTGATGCTTGATGCACACTGTCGGGTCAAGAGATATTGTTAATAAATCATGCTTTGCTTATGCTTAGGATCTTTTGCAATCATTCCTTCCACAAAATATTGATATGCAACCCATTTTCTTGCTTCCTAGTTTTTATATTCAACAAGTGATTTTCAAGACTTCAAAAGATTATTGCCTAGTGATATCCAATATGTACTTAATTACACTGATACATGAAGAATATTCCAATGAGATATATTCTCATAGAATTAAAAAATACTTTGATTCTATTACCCCTTTTTTAATAAAATTAGTCGTTATACTAATATAGACGAGACTAAACCTCTAGTGTGTCTGATCAGATGCAACAGAGAACTATGAAAAGTTAATAATTAATTCATGGAATTATTTTAATAAAGATTATGTTTTGGGTAGTCAATGATGCTTATGGCATATATTAGATTTTTTTATGTATATTCTAATTATAAACATCTAATCACCTTTTACAAGACCGGAAAAAATCCTCCTTTTCCCCACTTCTTCAAACAATAATTTCTTTCCAATAATCGACCCCCACAAAATCCTTCCAAATTTAATATTCATGATCACAATCATATACTTCTTTTTGTGTGTTTATGTGCTTTGAAAAATTCAATTTTACTGTCATTCTTGAATCACATTGTCAACGCAAGATAACAATCGCTCTTGATTCTTCATTTTCATGCAAAACACATTAAAAAAATAGGAAAAAAAGGTATATGATGAAGCTTAATTGCTGCTTTTGAATGAATAGGGTTGTAGCACTTTGTATCCTTCTCCACAAATATTTGCTTTTGTTAATGATCAAAGTGGGGAAGATTGAAAATATATTTGGTCACTAGAGCTCCTTTTGCTCTAATTGCATTGATTAAGGGATATGAATATTCAAGCATATTATATGTTTACTTTGTGAAAAGAAAATTCTGGTGATCATTGAAGATAATAATCAACTTCCAATTTTTCAAGTGGATATTCACCACTTTTCTTTTCATGTCGATTTTGCTTCGTAATCCTATTGGAGAAGGTAATTATGGGTCAAACATCACTAGAATAGCTTTTTTTTTTGTTCAATATGAATACTTATTGATGGATTATTGACTATATCTGATGAAGCAAATGAAATTTCCATCTTTCCCAAACATGTGGCAAATAAAAAGACTCAAACTTGAGATTTTTACATTTTTATTCCTCTATTGAGTGAGAGATGGTTCAATTTAATTTGTCTGAATTAAACACTTGTGATCACATAGTAACTAATTGCTATTTTTGATAGCGTCTATAATTAAGTCATCTAACTTGTCAAAATATCAATGAGGAATTCTACTCAAAAAATCTATCCTAAATAATGTGATAATCAATTATTGTGGGAGATGCTATTATTATATGCAAGACACGATGTTATATTAATACAAACCCATGCAATTTTGGCAGATGATCAAGTTTACATGAAGTAACATGAGATTAGTTATGAATAACTTGTATAGAATCAAGTGCATAATCGAAATGGCCTTAAGGGGCTGAGTCTGGCGGTTGTAATATCCCGTACTTTTTCAATTATGATCCCTATAGTTTTCGAATATGATATGGATGACTTTTGGGAATACCAATGGATGGTGAATGATGTAATCATGTTAGGCTGGATGTAGTTAAGTGTTAGAAATGATCCAGAATCAGTTTGGTAACAAGAGAAGTCAAGAAAGGAGAAACAAGTAAGCTAACGCACGTAGATGCAAATGTAACGCACGTTATGGCAGTCTAACGTACGTAAGCTTCAGGCTAACGTACGTTAGGCACTGTTTTTGCAGAATACGTGTTTTCAACGATTGACGTACGTGTGTTGGGTTTCCATGATGATTCACGTACGTGAGATGAACAGTAACGTACGTGAGGTCGGGCCTGGTGTGTCCAGAATTGATTTTGAATCTTGATAACGTACGTGAGATGTCCATACACGTACGTCAGGGTACCCTAACGTACGTGAGACATAGATTGACGTACATGAGGTGTGTTTCAGACGCCTTTAAAGCGTCGAACAAACCCGATTTTCTCATTTTCTACACCCTCAACTCACTCAAAACTCTCTCAAATCGTCCGAGACTTCAGGGCTTGGTTTGTCCGTCATCCATAACCATTTTAAGAGGTAAGATTACAACTCTTTCTTGGATTTAACATCTCTTTCATGCATGAATCCATCAAATCCGTTTTGACCAAATGGGTCTATGGTTCGGATTTTTGGATGATTCTGAGTTAATGGATGCTAAGAGTTGTTAGATTAGAGTTCATTGAGGTTAAAGGAACATGTTTCAAGGCTTGAATCTACAGATTTGATGATTTATTGTGTTGACTAGGGTTAGGTTCGGTTTTGATGATTTTTAGAGCGATTTGGAGTTTGTTTGATGGAATTGATGATTGATTAATGTTTATGAACATGTTTAGGAGTAATGTGGGTGATTGGAAACATTGGGTAATGATCGGATTGCAAGTTTCATATTTTTGAGAATAAACTTTAGGTAATGACAGTTTTGTAAATTCTGGAAAGTTGAAACTAGATTTGTAATTTTGGAGACTTGAGCTCTAGAAATATAATTCTGGAAATGTTAAGGTCTAGATTCGTAATTTCTAGAATTTTGGAGACTAACTTGTAATTTTACAAGTTAAGGATTTAAGAGTAAATTATGAGGGTTTGCATTGCATTTGCATATCATGTATATAGTATGACCACGGTACCACATTCTGATTCATGTTAT
>CAODLS011565880.1:0-12947 GCA_948243855.1 Flueggea neowawraea
TTTGATATGAGAAGTTTTTGCCAAATAAATAATAAAACAATATTTAGCCATAGGTAATTAGTTAGTAAGAAAATGTTATTAGGCGGGTTGTAACCCCAGACCGGTCTAGTAGCCCGTCCTCCTGCAGGAGGATGGACTACATGTGTCAGGTGCGGAACTCACTGGTCCAGCGTCTGACATTTACTTTTTTAAAAGAAAAAAAATATATATATATATATATTTAAATCTGGCCGTTGGATCTGATTAATCCAACGATCAGATTTACTCCAACGGTAATATTACCGTTGGAGTATTGTTGGTGGCCAAAAAATTACCCTTTTGGTCCATAACGGCTAGTTTTACCTATTTTCCTATAAATACCCCCCTAAACATATTTTTTTTCTATCATTTCTTCACTTCAAACATCCATTTCTCTCCCCAAATCTCTCAACTCTTAAAATTTCTCTCTAAATATTTTTTCAATGGATCCCAACGATTTTTTCAATTATTTTTCAAACAACAAAAACAAAACAATGGAAGAATTTGTACTTGCAAATATTTTCTCCTCTTTTGATGACGAGGAGTACAAAAAATTTTGAGATAATTTCAAACAATCTATTTGGAATGATGTTGAAGTGTTCATTCAAATAAAAATTATGAACTTTATTTTAATGTATTTTTAATTTTAATGTAATATTTTTATTTTAATGAACACTTTTTATTTTAATGAATTTAGGGTAGAAAGTATTAAATGAAGTAATAGATAAAAGTTGGAGGATTAAACTTAAATTGTGTTTAGTGGAAAGCTGAGTAGGCGTTCCGCGAGATTTTTACTTAGACCTTGGGTTACTGATGAAAAAACTGAGGGGCTAGAAATTAAGAATTTTAATAAAATAATAATAAAAATATTAAACAGGTGTCCCACAATACGACTTTAAAAACCCTAAATTATGAACAGCCTTAGTATTAAATAAGCCTATGGGTCCATTTAGATGAGTTGCTAGTGCATTATTACGGTGTTTTTCCTGACAATAATGCATTACATCTACAAACAACGTCACTTTTTTACCATAACATACCACAACGACTGACAACTCTACCTTGAAGATATTAGTAATGTGGTATAGAAATGCACTGTATTTGGTCTATTAATTTAAATGGGTCCTACAATAAAATATTGTTTTTATACTCTTTTATATTATTTTTAATACCAGACAAGAAAATATTAATATTTAGTAATTTAAAATGGATACATTTGTGTATTGATGACAAATAAGTTTATATGATATTCTATTTAAAAAATGTATTCTTCTTTATATTTTTATTTTTTAATGTTTAGTTTAAATATTCAAATAAAAAAATGTAAATCTGCAAAAATTTCTAACCAACCAAAACTACATGTTATGATAACATTGTGCATATACTTGTTTGAGAGAATAGGAACAATGGTACGGGAGCACCTGGTGAATTAATACAAGATAAGAGAACAGTGGTGGACAAAAAAAAGCGATAGAAAAGCTAGGTCAGGGGGACATTTAGATTAGGGTGGGATTAGATTATAGTTTTAATTATGTAATAAAAAATGCATTAAAGTATGTAATTATTGTTAATTATGTAATAAAGAAATGGATTAAAGTACGTGGTGGTTGTTAATACGTTGGATTAGGAAGAAATTCGTGATGAGTAGGGTGGGTGATGTCCTATGATTTGGTCAGGGTGGCTTTATCATCGAGTAACTGCCAAGGCTTTGCTTCGTCAATGTAGCCATTTGAATAATTCTATTTCTTTTTTCTCTAGAAGTCCAAACTATTATGTAATCAATGTGATTTAAAGTGTCAATTGCTTATTATAATATGTGTATAAAGTATGTAGAGACCAAAGGTTAGATTAATAATCTAAGTAGAAATCTTAGGTTTAGGGTTCTGTTTAGTCAGAAAATAAAAAACAATTTTGTAAACTAATCAAGCTTCTAAGATTGTGTTCCAGTTAAGTTAAGCCGAGTTTTGATATGTTTAAACTCAGTTGGTTTAATAGTTGAATTTTAATTTTTAGTTAACTTGTTTACTCGACTAGATTAATAAAGTTTTGATATGTTCAAATTAGATTCATAAGCTTAAACAAAGTGTTCATAATAATATATTTATCCAATTAAATAGTATATTATAGATTGTAAAATATTTGAAACAAACAAAGCCGAAGAAGTAATTGAACGAAAACATTTTAGTAAAGATCTTTGCGGAGTTAAGTTTGATCTAGCCAGTATCAGGACAAACAATATATTCATTCTTCCTCTTTTTCTGTTTGTTTTCCTCGTGGAATGAGATTGGAGATGACTAATGTGTCAAAATATTAAACCTTTGTTTGTACATAAATGCATTAGAACGTAAAATCCAAACATGGAAACATACTGAAAACATGTCTGTTCAAACCATTACTTATATTGTAGAACAAATTTTACAAGACAAAATTCAAGGATATGCATTATTCTTGGTTAGGTTTGTTTATGTCCAGTAGATTATTTTTTTCTTGATTCATTTTGGGCTTACTTGGCCGTCTGAGAAATTAACAGAATCTTTGGTTACAGTGCATTTTGAACATTGATGAAGTATTAAGGGCAATGAACCAACGAATATAACCGGATAGGAAGCAGTCAATTGTTGCTGTTATATATAATTAATATAGTGGCCCCTCAGTTTCAAAGCAGTCTCAACCACTTCGTGTTTTTAAATTGGAAATAAGAACCGGTGTTGACAATTTCTGAGAGCATCTGTTTCCATCCAAAGCCAAGTAAATGAAGCATGAACCGAGTCTAAAATTCCAAGAAAAGAGAACTGAGTCTAGGGTTTTTTTTTTTACTTCCGTGTCTAAGCGTAGTTTTGAAAGACTCAACAAACCTGTCGTGGATGATAATTAAAAGCAAAGAATCTTCAGTTGGAAAAATGAAATAGTCTTTTAAGTTTACACTTGCAGATGAAAAATCAAATATTTAGTAATCATTACTTGGAGGTTGAATATTATATATTAGTATTAGATTCATCTCCAAGACTAAGAGGATGAGAGCCGATTCCGAGGAGAGCAAAGTAAAATGACATCCAAAAAGTTGAATGTTGTACTAAGCTCTGCTACAAATACTACTGCATGTTTTTCTTTTCTTCCTTTTTACTTTTCTTTTTTTATTTATGATAGCATAATACTTGCTAGTTGGTGTGGAGGTTAATTTTTTCATCGTTCACGGGTTTCATGTCAACGTGTCTCTAGAAAAGTGAAGTGTTACAAGAAATTTCACCATGTCGCATTCGAATGATTAATTTCAAACTCTTTGTATATATGACAAGCAAAATAGTTAATTAATTCTGATGAGAGTGAAGAAATGGACAATATTCTGGATTAACTTGCACTCTATTAGCAGGTAAACACAAACTCTCGTGAATTCTTGTTTTCATGGATTACGGCGGAATTTGCTTGATTGACTAAATTTTTTAATAGCTGAAGTCCTGATGAGTTATTTGATTATGTATGAACAAATAATAGTTGTATTTTGAGAAATAGCCTGTAGGACATCAGAACAGTGCTTGTACACCACATATTGAAGTTGAAAGCTGTGGAACGTCAAATTATCTTAAATGATAGAGTAGGAATGAATAATCTTGGATCAACTTGAGAGTCTCATTAAATGATAAAAATCTTGTTGTGAATCATGATTGATCCAATAGATTGAACTTAATGACTGAATGTTTTTACAAGCTTATGTGCTCCTGATTAACTTACATAATGAATATATATATGACTAGAATAATGGCAAGACATTGAGATATAGCGAATGGAACATCGAAGTACTGCTTCTCTGCTACTGATTTCAGTTGAAATAGTGAAAAAAGCTGTAAAAAAATTGTGAGCAGCCAATATTTTCAGGTAGAATGAACAATCTTTTCAATTTAACTTTGCTCATTCCTTCTCCCAAGACTCGGGGAACTCACTGCATCTCAGCAAATATTATCGGTGGTGTATGCAAGACTTCATAGACAACTTAATGCTATGAATCTGTAACACAGAGAACTGTCCAGGAGGTACTACAATCTGTGTTGTCAGCAGTACGACTCTTAGGAGAAGCAGATTCTGAAAGCTAGCTATTGAAGTTGGAGAAGCCAAGGCCAGATAAATCCCTTTGATGAAGGATCCAGGTTGCTCGCGATTAGGATCATGACATTTATTGGTAATTCTTATTCTGATGATGATATCTTTTGGACTCGTATGGAATAGATAAGCTTGATGTGTTTCTTGGCTACATAAATCTTTTGCCGACGTTCTATAGTAAAAGTCCTGATGACTGAATAATTAAGGATATAATTGACAAGGAAGAAGTTCCTAGAAACACATGGCTTGAGCGCCAAAGAAAGGATAAGGTTTCCGAGTGGAATTGGATGGTGATGATGTTAAGAATCCAGGAACGATCCAAATACAGAATCCAATTCATATATAGAATACATTGATTTTTTGATCCATAAGCTAGAGCCTAGCAACAGATTCATCTATTGTCAATATTTACAATGCAATTTCATTGTTCACTTAACCAAATGAGATAAAGTTGCAGAGTTTCTAGGACAAGGAGACTGCACATTACAGATATGGTTATTGGCATGTCAATGGATTCTTTGAAAAGCGTGGCATCTGTTTAGCAAAGGGTGTGAGTTCTGGTTGGTTTTTGAGTCTAGGAGTGAAAATTAGGTGTATCAAATTATTATAATAACAAATCATATTAATGCTATGAGCTCTGGCATTTTAGTCATAAGAGGGAAAAAGCATATATATATGGTCAAGTAAATACTCTGCAGGCTAAGATAACAGCTGTATCGAGATTTCAAGAGACGAAGAAAAAATTAACCAAAGAAGAGTTGAGGAAAAATGACCTGTTTCTAGTGATGAACAATGCGAAAGGATTGATCTCCCATAAGCTTGTGTAATTATTTGGTGGGGTTATTGTGGAGAAACTGCAGGTGTTAATCTTAGGCCTTGCGATTGTGGGAGCAGTTAGTTATCCTTTAGTTCTCTATAAAATGAAGTTAACTCATGGATGTTGCAAGAATGATTTCAGGTGACACGACTTTGTTCTCCAACAACCATCCATGTCTTCAATTCGATAATTAGAACCTCGTAGAGAATTGCTCCCCAATTGCAAGGCCTGAGATTAGCATCTTTGTATCACCTCGAGCTTTTGTTGCATCACAACTGAGACTGATAGTTTTCTTTGCGAGGTTTTTCTCCAAGTTAACTCTAGTCTATGATCTGATATGATTTTCGAGCCACAGGTGCATTTTATACTGTTCTTTTGCATCTTTCCCTTGAAGTTCATATTAATTTCCCAGATTACAATACTTGCAGAAAATCATGTTTTGCGGATTTTGATATCCATTTATAGATATCCTTGATAACATTTGATAAGGTATTCAATGATTTTGCATCTTCTGGATGATGTGAAATCCGAGGATTGGATTACGATTTATTATATCCTTTTTATCATTGTTTTTGGTGCTTTACATTGAGTGAAGTGATTAAAACCTGCTTAAATTGTAATGCAAGAAAATCCATTCTATCCTGCAGTGAAAATTTGAAATAACTTTTGCGGGAAAGCTGAAATAATTTACATTTCTCGTCTTCAATGAAGATAGGGATTTGGTTGATGAGTTTAATATCTTTCCTCTACAGAAACATTTCATTTTGAATGTGGAGTTTCAGGTCAAGGTATGTAACACAATTAGACTGAAACTTGTTTCTCTCGTCGATCGTTGTTTGTCCTATTACAAGATTACCACTCCAAAACTACTTTTCCATTCTACTGCACGGTTCTGTCAGAAAAAATATCTGTAAAAGATGTATACAATCTTGTCAGTCACTCTTCTGCAGTTATGATGTCTGGATGTAGAAAGTAATGCGGAATTTAATTGTCAGTTATACTTTTGGATCCTTCTGAAAACAGAATAAACCTCACATTTACTGTTTAGTTTGCATTCTATTCAGAACAAGTTACAATCAATTCAGCATATGGTTATCATTCTAAACAAACAGATTTCTTATGCCCGATTTGCCTTTCTTAGTTGGAAGGAAATCTTTGAATATGCTCCTTTATTTCCATTGATATCAGTTGTTCTGTCGCATATACGTGTGCGTAGATGTTTCTTTTCCTATAACTATTCCAGTGAGGCTTTTAAACCATGTTTGTATATGTTAGCTTGCTGTCTTCTCCTAAAAACTGACAAAATTGCTGTTTAGCACAAGTTTAATCCCATGTAAACTCTTCCATGTCTTTTCCCCCTTTTTTTCTGGGTTATTTCTGTTTTGTCATTTGATGCCATTTTCTTGTTTTTGACCTCGAGAATTTCATTTCTGCCTCGTTGATATACAATTGACAGTGAACACCATTTAGCTAATATACTACGATTTAATATTCCGTACAACATTGCACACATACTGACAGATTATATCTTGTGCTTTCACACCTAATCATTGGAAAACTTCTGCCTCTGCTTCTCTGAAAGAACGTGAAGAAAATTCTTGCTTTGTTATTGATTATGCTTTACTTTGAGTATAGATACTCGTTACTACCCACCTTATATCAGAAACTAGATCTATGAACAAGAAACTAGGCAGACTGTGACATTTTCCTGATTTTTTGGAAAGCCATAGGCTTTGATTATCTAATCTCAGAAGAAAAGGAGAAAGAGAAATCAAATAATGAACAAAAAATAGCATGATAATTTATGGAGTAACGGTCTTGGTTATGAGTTCCTCTTCTTCTTTTTTGTGCAAGTCTATAATTTTTGGGAAATATGTTTTATGACATATCATCTAAAGAAAATTTATTTCAATCAACTAATATTCTCTTTGACAAACAGTCTAGCAGAAAGATGATTCCATTGATTAACTTTTTTATATGCTCAATCTGTAGAAAAAATAACAGAAAGGGTGAAACTGCGAGTTTTATATATTGCAATGTGTTTATCTATCTGCTGCATTATTGGACTTCGCTACATTGCTTTTGCGATTAGAAGCTATAAACGGTTTTGAAGCTGAACCAAACAGATTCCTTTTTAAGCCGGCTTTTTTGGGAAGTATAGAATTTAACAGATAATTAATAGCATATATCACAAAACAGGTTTTTGAACAATAGAAAGACCGAAAGATTAACACGACTTTCAAGAAAAAAAAACGCTAAATATTACTTTCAGCAAACTAGCTCGTTGAGGGCAATCAATTTGGCTTACAAAACCTTATTTCTTGCTTAATTTTGACTAAGATTTAGTGCGAGTGAGATGCAACTGTGAAACTTTGATGCCGACCTCCAAACCACACTTTTAGATTGGTTGCTTTTTCAATACTCGTATCTAGGCGCTGGCGCACAACATTCCAAATGCAGCAAACTGTAATGCTAAGAAAAAAGCAACCTATTACATTAGGCACTAAAGACAGCTAGTTTTTCTTGAATCCGTTCACATAATCCTTTCATGAATATCACAATCAAGAGCATTTGTACGCTGTCATAATATTTGACAGCCGAAATCGTGATTGACTTCTCAACCTGGTTTTCAGGCTTCATCTTCCACGGGGCTTTTGGAAAGATTTTGCACTTTCATCTGTTGCATAATTACAGTTTTTTTTTTGCTGCATAATTCTTGACATACAATTTCAGGTATTTAAATCAATTTCCTATTTGCTGTATTCTCTAAAAATCGACCCTGAAGCTAGCTAGCTCAACTTGTTCGAGTAAGAATTTTTGCATTTTCCGTCTGTTAGTTGATCTATGAATTTTACTATATATATATATATATGTGTGTTGACAAGTCATTTCTATATTCAACTAGAACATTAAGAACTAAGAAGGATCTAGGGGAAAACTGAGATTACAGCCATGTACAACGGGTCAAAACAACCCATAAAAAATCATGCTGATGAAACAAAGTTTCATGCTTTACTTTTCAAAAAACCTAGATAAATGTTTGCTAATTTATTCAATATATATTTTCATAAATCTAATTAGTTCAGTTTTTTAATTCAAACTGTTCAAAACTAATTAGATTTAAGTAAATTATAATTTAAGTAAAGACATAAATGAAAAAAGGAAAAGAAAAAGAACAAAAGGTGATGAAAAAAGATGGAATTTTTCTCATAATGATTAATAAAACATCTTGTTTGGCTATCTCCAATCATGCACTATTTTTTGTGCAAAACTTTAAATTTGGAGCAAAATGTGCTCCAACCGAGCTTCAAACCCTACGCCAGAATTGCTTGTTGCTACAGCGGCACACTAGGTTTTGCGTAGAACTGTAGCAAGCTGGGTTTTTTTTGTTTTCTTCTTTTTTCATCTTTTATTTTTCTATTTCACTTATTTTTTATTTAAATTTCATTTATATGAATATCAATTATTTGTTGGACTAGTTTGTATTGTTTTGTATATTTTATATATTTTACCTTTGATATGTTTTGTATGTTTTAGCTAATTTGAATACAATGTTATTTAATAATTTAATTAATTCATAAAAATATATGAAAAAATAAATTCATAAAAAATAAAGCAAATTCATACATTACAAAATAAAAACATAGTAGATTAATATTAACATAGATTAATGTGTTATTTACTTTCTAATTTTTGTTGTTTTGTATTTTCATTAATTAATCAATGTAATGTTTGTTTTATTTTTATTTTTTATTATTAATTCTTAATTAAAAATTACATTATGATTAAATTTTACTTATTTTTTAATTAAAATAAATAATATATATAAAATAAAATGTCAATCCATAATCTTATTAAATAACAAAATTTATTTTGTTTAATGAATAATTAAAAAGAATTAAATTTGTGTTTAGTTTGTGAAAAAAAATTAAAAAAATGTGATTTAGAAAGAATATTGAAAGAATTCAAAAGAGTTCTTGGTTGGAGATATTTTACTATAAATGTTGTATTTTTGAAGAAAATTGCTGTAAATATAGAGTGGTGGGTTGGAGATGGCCTTAGTTGTTGTGCTCATGTATTGGAATTGGATTACTAAGACTGTCAACTGGCAAAAATCTGTCAAAAAATTTAAAAAAAAAATGAAAATTGATTCAATTTCTAACCTGAAAAAAAAAAGAGCACGTAGAAGTTGAAAATAAAAGAAGGAAAGATCAACCTGTACACACCTTATCATGTTTTTCATGAAATCTACAATCTTCAAAGCAGCCTGAATTTTCTGAGTTTCATAAAGTAAAGATTATTTGGTGCTCAAGAACAAGTATGTTAAGACCAATTTGCTGAAGTCTCAATCTCTCATTACAGCTATGAGATTTATCAAACAAATTTTTCAAATCACTACATCAACCACCAAAATATGTTCTCATTTTGGAATCAATGAAATACATTTTGGAATTTTAGGAATTCCCACGACCATAGATCAATTAATTTAATCACTTCAATTGGGCTCTTAAACTTTAATATAGTGATAAATATATATACGATCGATAACCACAATGCATACACCTCAGCATGCGTCCGAATGCATATATTTGTGATTTACACATGTTCTGAATCCACAATTCCAACAGTACAAAACCATATTTGAGGATTACTAATTGTTACTATTTGTCCATTTTTGTCTGAAGAATGTGGGATGAAGTATATTTTTTTTGTTGTTCTTTACATTGATATTATATTTAATTTTGATTGATCAAACTTGATTATAGTCTTAGTTAAATTAATCATGCAAAATTCCACTGTAACAAATTTAAAGTCTATATCCGGACAAGAAGCAATTGAAGAAAAGGAGACGAAGAACGCAAAACTTATTCCTTGAAGTGCATGCGGTTCTTTTCTGAAGGCATAAATCGTCAAAGTTGATTACTGAATTGTGTAATTCATTAATCTATTAAATAATTGATTTCAAAATATTTAAACAATTATATGTATTAAGTGAGAATTTGGCTGTCTCATTTGTCACCATCATCTATTGAATTCAACGTCTAGCCCTTTAAGCCTCAAAAACACGACACTAGTGGGACTTTTTATCATTTGCTTGGAGTTTGAAAATAAACTTTGTAACTGACAATATTTCAATTTACTTGAAAAACTTCTTGTCTGTCAAATCTCATATTTGACAAGGTCTTTTTATTAATTAACCAAAGATGCAAAAACAACATTTATCTTCTCTTCTCTTCATTATTTATCATTTTTATATACATTGTGTTTTGAAAGAAAAATGATCCTTACGAACAAAGTGTTAGTTCATAGTTAACATTTTTTATTTTAGTGGATTTTTTCATAAAAAATTATTTGATAGAATCTTTAAAAAATAGCTTTTGGAAAAGAAATGCTATAATTCTTGAAGCATTTGCAACTGTTCAAAAGAATACACTAGTCTAATTTTCATTCATTAAAATAAAATAAATAATTTAATGGAATTTTTCCAATATCAAAAAGGAAACTAATTAAAATGATTGCCGGTAGCATAAGTAAGCAATTGTCTTACAACTAATAGACTTTCAACCATTAAACTTAAAATTTCAAATTTGAGTTATTTAAGTAGACATGTTCTTATACTTTTAAATCTTTTCATTATTCCACACTTATCTGATATAAAATTTTAAACAACAACTATGCAACAGTTAGTTCAGCCTATACTAACTTCAATTGTCTATTTACGTGAGATGTTACAATGATGGATAATTCTAATTTTATTAATGAACTAATTAAAAGGAAAGTAATTAGTTTGTAATGAACTCTGTTATTTTTCAGTTACAACCGGCCGTAAGCTTGTAAAATTCTAGAAAGGCATTAGGTCAAGAGTTTCAATGGCTCACTCAAACCTTACTTTGAGTAAAAGAAAAAAATTACTTTACGTATAAGACCCAAATTTACATCTAGTTAACGAGGAAATTGATTTTTCAATGACGTCATGAAAGAGAACTTAATGTGTCACATACAGTGTAAGATCGAGTAAAAGATAAGCTTACTTTAACTTTAAAGTTTCAAATCAATATTCAACTCTTCAATTATTTATTTTGTTCAATCGTGCACCAAATCAAAGATATAATATATATCCTTTTCAGGAAAGTACAGATTTAAGTCATCGATGAATGCATGGATCATATCATATAATTTTAAAAAATAAGCAACTTGATCAAATAAAAAAACCAAATAGCATATAATTATTAATACATATTATTATATTTTATTCATACCCAAGAATTCTATTTGGAATTTGCTCCAAATCTATATTAATATATTTGACAATATGGTCACAGCCATGAACAGAGCGATGCATGAAGGTTCCAACGTAACCTCCTAAATTGAACATGCGTACATTTGGCTAATTTTTAATGAATGTTCTTGGATTTGTACAAAAGTTTCCAAAGACTATTAGATGTTTCTTTTTTAAGACAAAAGCTGCACTAACTCTTTTGTCGTTTTACGAAGAAATTTATGTAAGACTCAAACATTGCGGTTCCTCGCACGTGTGAGTTGTTGTGACGGCGGAGAGTTAAGTTACTAATAATGGCAAATGAAAATTCGATGGTCAAAGTCAGATTTGACCATGGCGGTCAGCTTCGAAAGATTCATTTCTTGGCAGTCATGTTTCTCTGCCCAGCCCTAGCTAGATCTGATTCCGTTTGTTCCTTTAAAAATGTTTTTTTTGAAATAAATTATTGATTGTGGAAAATATTAGTTAAATTAAATTTTCGATGGCGGAAATAATTCACTCTAATATTGCAGAGATGGCTTTCTCAATATATTTATATTATTCAAAGTTTTGGAAAACCAATAATTTGAATTTCTTTTAACGTTTTGTATATAATTTGATCAAATCATATTTATGGAAATAAGAATTTGAAAGCTAAAAGTTATGAGATTGTTTTGTCCGTATTTGAACAATAATGGAATAATAATTCTGTCAAAAAAAAATTGAACAATAATACTCTCTATCTGAAATCGAAGGAAATACCGCAAAAGAAGAGTTATCAGTTAAATGCAGGTATCCGTTCTTTTTTTCTTCATGATAGAGTTAGATCATATGATTTCGAGATTTCTAAATCAAACCGAATATCAGAATTATAAAGAATTATAATTAAAAATATTGCTAGACTACTTTTAACTTTTCTCCGAATTGAATTATTTCAAAGTATGGTGCGGGAATATTTTAATTGTTAGTAAACACATATCGTGAACCATCTTAATTACAAATTGTTAAGTACTTCCTACAATCATGTTGCAAACCTGATTGCTGATAATCGACTGGATATTGGAGTGGTTGATGAGATGCCTTTTAAGACAAATTATGTAGATTTAAGAGCTCAAAGTATACAATATCTCAAATAGATAGGGTGTGACGATTAAAGAAGCATTATCCATAATCTCAGTTTTTAAGTAAATACGAAATTTGGTCAAATTCACAACATCACAAGTATTAGAAGTTCTCTAGTAAACACGAATTTCATGTGTCACGACCCATTCCCTGGACCATGACCGGCGTACGAGGCAGACTGTCTATAAAAGCTCAGCCCATCCCGCACAAACCTTCCAAATATTTAGAAATTCTACCCATAATTTAATTTCCAAAATATTTATTGGAAAACATTTTTATAATTAAAACAATTTATATATAACTCAATATATAAATATAAACCAAATGTATACAACCCATATACTCTGGTGAAATCAAATACAATAAATATATCAGAGTATATATACAACCCTAACACCCCACAGTATTCTAGTACGGAGCTCTACAAAATAAAAAAAGCTCGAACAATAGGCATCACTAACCAAAATGCCTCCTTATGGGTGTCTAAGATGTGGAATGAACGCCGAAGCCAAAATCTGTGCACCTGGAAGATAGAATCATCCACAACAGAAAATAAAACGGGGTGAATCCCAGTGAAGAATAACACTCCAGAGCGCCTCATACGTGCCTCACAGAGTCTGTTTTGAAAACAGTTCG
>CAODLS011565917.1:0-10456 GCA_948243855.1 Flueggea neowawraea
TTGGTAAATCAAGTCAATTATATTGCAAACCAATCAAAACCAGCGAATTACAACCAATGTACAAACTGTTATCCAAAAACATTGGCAACAGTCCCATGAATAAGAAACAAAGAAGGAAACCCTACAAAAACTCAAAATACAACAAAGGAAATTCAAATCAAAACAGACATATCCAACATAGTACAACTGCCCTCAATTCGTAATGTAATACTATTGATTACTCGATGTATCAATAAAGAGCCAAAGAACGGTTTATGCTGAAAGATAGCTTAATTTCGAGTGATCCACACCCAATAGACCATGGCCGATATCAACACTCTTCTCAACCTGTTTGCTTTGGATTTTCCGGTTGTTTTCCTTGAAAACCAGCTAATCTCACGCATCCACATAAGGCCGCCCCGACTGATCCTGCAAACTTTCAATAGAGTATTCCACACTGGAGAGATAACAGGGCATTCAAAGTATAAATGGTCAATGGTTTCAGACATAGTGTTACAAAATACACATTTGTCATCCTGAACCATGCCCCATTTGATTAGCTTTGCCTTAACAGAAAGTTTGTTTTGCAAAGCCAACCAAAGAATAAAGCTATACCGAGGTACAAAATCTGGTCCCCAAACTAGTTTACACCAAGAGACAGAAGCAGCTTTAGGCCTGAAAGAATTCCAGGCACTTTTCACTGAATATGTACCAAACGCATTAGGTTTCCACTTAATAGTGTCAGGTCTGATTGCAGTGAGTGAGAATTTCTTCACCTTATGCCATACAGTTCTCAGATCATCAGTCACAGAACCAGGGAGGATCCATTTGTTGTCCTTCCACAAATCAACAATCTTAGCATCCTTAGGCACCCCAGAATCTTTTAGATTAAGGGAAGTAAAAGCATAAAAAATAGACTTACCATTAAACCAAGGATCAAACCAAAAGGAAAAGGATTTTCCATCACCCAAATTGTATTGCAAACACTATTTGAACAAACACTATTTGAACTCCTGTCTAATAGCCAGAAGGTTCCTCCAAGCCCAACTGCAATCAATTGGTTTTGTAATTCTCCAGAAACTAAGTTTTTTCAGTTTCTGGTGAGTGATCCAAGTAGCCCAAAGAGAATCCTTCTCATTGATTAGTTCCCATATTTTCCTTCCCACTGATGCCTTGTTCCATGAGGTAAGCTCTTCGTGTCACGACCTATTGCGAGCCCGTGATCGTTTTACGAGATGAACCGTCTGTGAGAGTCCGACCCATCTCGTAGAAGACTCAGAGATCAGAACATATTACCCAAACCATTCAGATTATAAAATATTTAATAATTGAAAACATAGTAAATCAAATATATATAAATAAGTATGTATCAAAGTAATAGTGCGAAAGACAGCGGAAGTCATAAAACAAAAGCCAAAGTGGCAACCCAGTAACCCAACTACATCCCGATATGGAGCTCTACAAAACAAAGACTAGCCCGGACAAAAGAGCAACACTAACCAAAAGATGTCTCACTGGAGTCTGGATGCTGACCGTTGTCAAAACCAAAAATCTGTGAACCTGCTCAATAAGAATCACGTAAACAGAGAAAACAAATGGGGTCAGGGCCCACTGAGGAATAACACTCCAGATCGTCTCATACGTGCCTCACAAAAACTGTTTTGAAAACAGTTTAAAACTACACATGCATATATAGTTTAACATACATATATATACACACTATACATATGTAATAGCTTTCAGAAAAATCCTTTCATAAAAGGGTTCACATACAAAGCAATCATAAACTCAAACGCATATAAAATGATTTTCATTTTCAGAGTCAAAATACATATACTAATATATGAGACCAAAGCAGAAGCGTGCACGTGGCACTAATAACAAAGTATGTGAACTCCGCCACAATCCATATCAAATCAAGTGTCGGATCAGGACACATGGCTATCGACAACCCTGATAGCTGGATTTATCAAAGCATTGGTATACCAAAGGCACGTTTTACCCCGTAATAGTAGGTGTCCCATATCACAAAATAAAAGCATACTAATATATAGTATCAAAACAGAATATGCATAGAAGCATCAAAATCAGAGGAGAGATATATAGTACATATATATCAATTTCAAAGCAGAGTTCTGATTAATACACATAATCAGTTTATCATTAGTCAATTCTTAGATTAGTTCACTTTCCAAAATATGTGTTATACACATTAGAAAACATATACAGTTCGAGACACAGCCTATGTGTCTGAAGCTGTTATTCACTCACCTAGAAGTCCAAGTGCAAAACACCCGTCAGGTCCCACTCGTAGGTGGCTAGTCTCTCGGGCATGAACAAGAAGCTGAACAAAGCAAACATATATCGATAGATATATTAGACACAAACTCAAATGCGGTACTGTGGCTATACCAAATGCATGAAGTGCATATACATATGCGGACTCTCAAAAGACCCCAAATGATCCATATCGAATGATATCTATCATTCTGGATCCAAAATACAGAATCTATGTAAAATTATAGTTTGGTCATCGACCAGTGTAAAATTATATTTTAGTCCTCGAAACATGACAATTTACAAAATAGTCCTCTGACTATACTGAGATAACTAACTAACTTTTCTAAGTAGTCAGAATCCTTAAAAGAGTTCCCAAGCTTTCAGAAATTGACAAAATACAAAATTACAAAACGAGTCTCAAAGGACGCCGTTTTACTTGAGTAAGACACCCTTCATCTTACTTGAGTAAGCCAAACGTGGTTACTGGACTAAGACAGGCCACCTCTCACTCAAGTAAGCCACAACGGTCACTCGAGTGAGACAAGGCCCGCTTACTCGAGTAAGCAAATCTCTTATTCGAGTAAGACACAACCCAGGCGAACCCAAAAATCGTGTAACACGATTTAACTGACCAAACTCAATACCCAACACCCACATTGACTCTAAACAAAGCCCTGAACACGAATCTAAGGTCAAAACCACCAAAATAACTCGGAATCACTCTAGATTGACCAAAAACGAAGATAACCCTAACTCAACCAATGTCTCATCAAATAAGATGATTCAAAGCTTGAATCATGTTCCCTTAACCTCAAAAAACTCAGAGCTAACAACCCTAAGCATCAATTTACTTAGAATTATTCCAAAAATGCAAACCCAAATGCAAACTTGACCTAAAGCATGAATCCAAATATACAAACATGAAATGGATCAAATAAAGATATTAGATACATAATCTTACCTCTAGGAACGAAATGGGAACAATGTAGGGCAACAGAAACATGTTTCGCACCTATTTGAGTGAGAGAGAGACGAAAATGAAATGAGAGAAATGAAAGAGTCGGGTGGGAGTATTTATAGACTCCTGCCAAAACAGTGCCCTCACTAGAGCAACTGGCCTGCATCACTCGAGTGACACCCTGTTTACTCGAGTAACACATCATGTTACTTGAGTGACACTTTTTTCAGGTGCTCTTCGTGTTCATCCAAGAACATGACTTACTCGAGTAACACATATGCTTACTCGAGTAATCCACACCTCAGCTTACTCGAGTAACGCACAAATGCTTACTCGAATAACACATCTCACAAACATAATTCCTCAACTCAACACTCGTATCGATCAAGATTGAAATGGAACCAAACGAAAGACTACAGAGAGCCTTACCGGGAATTACATACTTCCGTCGTCAAAAGAAATTCTTCCTCAAATTTCAAAACAAAACAAAACTGCGACCAACCATGATCTCCATAACAAAACTCGAATCAGACCCAACTAACAACCGCAACACGTAGACGGTGTGTAACCAACACACTGCCAACGTACAGATATGCAGACGCAATGCAAGAATGCAAAGACAAAGGTCAATAAGAATGCCCTATGGATCAACAGAGTCGAACAAATACGGATATCTACTCCTCATCTCATCCTTGGCCTCCCAAGTGGCCTCATCGACTAAATGATGCTGCCAAATCACTTTCACAGAAGCAATCTCCTTGTTCCGGAGTCTCTTGACCTGGCGGTCAACGATCCTAATCTGAATCTCATCATATGACAAATCTGATCTAAGCTCAACTGACTGCGGAGCCAAAACATGCGATAGATCGGAGATATACTTCCTCAGAAGCGAAACATGGAATACTGGATGAACTGAAGCAAATTGAGGTGGTAGTGCTAACTCATAAGCCATGGCTCCAACTCGACCGATAACTTCAAACGGACCAATGTACCTCTGGCTCAACTTGCCCTTCTTCCCAAATCTTATAACACCCTTCATAGGTGATACCTTCAGGAATACATGATCTTTAACCTCAAACTCTACATGTTTATGCTTGGGATCAGTGTAACTCTTCTGACAACTGTGAGCAGTCTGAATCCGCTGCTGAATTAGTTTAACTTTTTCAGTAGTCTCCAAAATAATATATGGCCCCAAGGGCTCTCTCCCTCTGGCCTCTGCCTAACATAATGGAGATCTACACTTCCTACCATATAGAGCTTCGTACGGTGCCATCTCTATGCTCAAGTGGTATGAATTGTTGTACGTGAACTCTACCAATGGAAAATGAGAATCCTAACTCCCAGTAAAATCCACTGTACAAGCTCTCAACATTTCCTCAAGAGTCTGAATCGTGCGTTCGGACTGACCATCAGTCTGCAGATGAAAAACAGTGCTAAAATCCAATCGAGTACCCAACTTTTCTTACAGTTTATGCCAAAACTACGATATAAACTGAGGACCTCTGTCAGACACTATAGAAACAGGCATCCCGTGAAGACATACAATCCTCTCGACATCCAATCTCACCAATCGTGCCGCTCTATATGTCATCTTGACAAGCAGAAAATGAGCTGACTTAGTTAATCGATCAACGATGACCCAAATAGAATCATATCCAGGCTATGTCCTCGGTAATCCAACTACAAAGTCCATCGTGATATGATCTCACTTCCACTTCAGAAGCGGTAATTGCTGCATCAAACCAGAAGGACACTTATGCTTAAACTTAGCCTGCTGACAGGTCAAACATCTATTAACAAATTCAACTGTATATTTCTTCATCTCTGGCCACCAATAGGATTTACGAAGATCCTAATACATCTTAATGTATCCTGGATGAACCGAATAGACAAAACTATGACCCTCGGTCAAAATCTACTCACATAACCCACCAGAAGATGGTACGTACAATCTTAACCCAAATCAAAGAACTCTCGAGTCATCAATGCTGAAATCTGGCACCTCAAATGCCTTAACCTTTTCTATCAAATCCTGAATCTCATTATCCTCCTTCTGAGCTTCACAGATCCGATCTAACAAAATAGGTCTCAACTCAACGTGACTAAGTAATGATCCAGAATCATCAAACTGGAATGCAACTCCACTCCTCATCAAATTCTGCCACTTTGACACTACTGGTCGCCTCTCAACTACAATGTGAGCCAAACTTTCCATCGACTTTCTACTCAAAGCATCGACAGCAATATTAGCCTTGCCAGGATGATATGATACTGAGCAATCATAAACCTTCAACAACTCTAGCCAACGTCTCTGCCTCAAGTTCAAATCTCGCTGCGTGAAAATGTACTTCAGACTCTTATGATCTGTGAATATACCTTACTGGAGTCTGGATGCAAAAGTCATAAAACAAAAGCCAAAGTGGCAGCCCGGTAAATCAACTACATCTCGATATGGAGCTCTATATGAGCCCAGACAAAAAGGCGTCACTAACCAAAAGATGTCTTATTGGAGTCTGGGTGCTGACAGTTGTCGAAGCTAAAAATCTGTGAACCTGCTCAATATGAATCATATAAACAGAGAAACCAAAGGGGGACAGGGCCTAGTAAGGAATAATACTCCAGATCGCCTCATACGTGTCTCACTTAGATTGTTTTGAAAATAGTTTAAAACTACACATGCAAATATATTTTAACATACATATATATACACATTATATATATGTAATAGCTTTCAAAAAAATTCTTTCGCAAAAGTGTTTGTATACAAAGTATGGGACCAAAGCAAAAGCGTGCACGTGGCACTAATAACAAAGTATATGGACTCCGCCACAATCCATATCAAATCATGTGCCGAATCAGGACACACATGACTATCGACAACCCTGATAGCTGGGTTTATCAAACCTAGAATGATTTTGCAAAGTAGCAATATAAGAACAAATAATGAAGAGTAAAGAGCTTAGTGATGAGTAGCAATTGAGCCCAAAATGTGGAGTTGGAAACTTGTTCTTTCATTCTTGCTAAGCTAGACACACTTTGAAAGTAATGTTAGAAGAAAATGTGTAAGTGTGTGTTAATTAAAGTGAACAAAGATAACCATAAGAGAGGTAAGAGAGAAGAGATCAAACACAAGCGATTTATAATGGTTCGGCTAAACTAAGCATACATCCACTACCTAAGCTCCTCACTTAAGATTTTTCAATTCACTATCTTCCTCCTTGGAAAATAATACAACCACTTGCTTCACGAGGCAAGCTCCCTAATCACTTGAAGCTTCATGGGTGCTTGAAAACCTATACACCAATCCTAACTTCACGGGTATTAGGAGAACCTTTACAACCTTCCTAACTTCAAGGGTGTTAGGAGACCTTAAACTCTCTTAATAAGGTTACAGAAATTTGTATGAAACACTCTCTTAAAAAGGATTTGCAAATCTAAGCTTAATGAGAGAAACTAGCTCAAGACAAGTAAATATGCAGGTTTGCTCTAGAAAGAAACATGCATAATATGATCAATACTTGTGCTTTCCAAGTGATTCTTGAGCCCTATTTATAGAAAAATATGTCTTCTTGACCGTTGTAAAAAGTTTGAAGCCGTTGGGTTTAATTTTATTACTGTTATTGTATTTTTCCCGAAGCTGCTAGGCTTAATTATTCTTCCGGTAGAAGTTTCACTAGAACTATTACTCCAAGCATACTTAACCTGCAAAAATCAAACAGTGTATACAAAAGCATCTAGACTCATTCTCAGTGGATTCTACCTCTTTTAGGCCCATTAGGATTATATTGGCCTGAGTTACAATAACGATTTTTTAGGTAGAAGTTTTACTAGAACTTTTACTCCAAGAGTACTTAAACACTAAAAGTATTTCATTTTACTATTTTTGAGCCTCAATTTTTTTGGTCCAACTTTCACTTGTTGAAATCTTTTGAGTCTTTAAACTTATGGCCCAACTCTTATTTTGAACTTATTAAAATACATCAATAGATTAAAAAAAACCCATTTACATTACTTTAGTCCAAATTCATTTTTCTTCATATATCCATATTCGCAATTATAAATTTAGACATCAAACTTCATTCGCCAAATTTGAACTAATAACATCAATGCTTCAATGATAAGTTTAGACAATAATAAATATCAAGTAAAATATATCAACCTCATAAATCATTCAAGTTCACTTAACCATTTTAACTATATCAAATATGCAAATTAATCCAATTTTACTTAATTAATCATCATCATTAATTATCATCATTTGTCATCATCAAAACATATTAAATGAACATAAAAGGTCAACAATCTTCCCATTTTTTTATAATGACAAATCCTATAGAAAAATATGCTAAAAATACCAACTTTATATTTCACTTAAAACTATACTCACTTAGGCACATGCCTACTTTTCTATCAAATAATTCTCCCCCTATTTGACATCAACAAAAATGATTAAGAGGATATGCATTTTCACCCCTATTTGAAAATAAACATGTATATGATGTCAATGGATCATCAAAACATAATGCAACAATTATCAAGAAATATGCAAAGTTAAGGAACATAATGCATCAAAATATTTCTCTTCTTATTATCAATTGTCAACATTTCTGCTCCTATTTTGATATAAATGATCATCCAATATTACTCAAGAAATTATCGCATCAATAAAAACAAGAACTCCCCTTGAAATTGTGCAATAATTTTTATGAGTGTGAAATATTTTGAGAAAAATCATGTGACTAAAATTTTTCTTTCTCCCCCTGAGTTTATGCGTTAAAATTTTTGAGAGAATCACAACATAGAATAGCACAATATGTTTAACATATGCACAAAATCGACATATCAAAAATATAAACAATATATCTCCATTTTTTTCATCAAAGAGAGGCATACAACAAGAAACATAGCAAGTTGTTCTCCCCCTTACCTCATCATACCAATTTTCCAAATCAAATTTTAAGTTTCATGACAAATACGAAATATTTGTGAAAGCAATGCAATATATTAATGACCATTTAAAAAAGCAAATCACGTGATTTTTTTTTTTAGAAGAAAAAGTGAAATGTGAATGATTGTATGCAACCACTTTTTGAATAAATAAAAATTAAATGATTAAAATGTGTTGCAGTGAGATTTTTTTAGAAAGGGAGGCAAGGTTTTGGAATAAGAAGAAATGATTTTGTAGGACACATGTCACTCTTTGAGTGAAGTATTGGTGGTAATGATAAAAAGAGACAAATATATTTTAATGTACCACACCATGCATTTTTCCGTCCTTTCAAATCCCTGAAATAGTGCATTTTTGTATTGCTTTGAAATGACGCAACAAAAATTAAATTTTCCAATAATGAAAAATCCAATGATGAAAAGCAACGGATGTATATGAGAGAATTAGCAATGCTTCATCTACAAGTTCAAATAGAAATTATATTCAACAAGATTTAAAAGGTTAAGAGTCTTAGAATTTCTAAATTGTTTCTAACATGCCAAGCTTTTCTTTAATAGATTTGAATTTTTCTTCATTAAGAGACTTAATAAGATGATCATGTAATTGTTCTTTTGTATTAACAAACTCAAGAAATATGCCTCCCCTTTTTAAAAATATAGATAAAAATAAAAATATACCATGTAAAAATAATCATTATATAACATGTGGGAGGTATAGTGAAAATTTTAGACAAGGCATGAGTGATTTAGAGAGAATATGTGTGACATGATAGAAGGAAAAAAATTTCAAATGGTGTAAAGAGGAAAATCTAAATGGCTATTCCTTTTGTTTTTTCTAAAAAATTCAAGGCATCACTTCTTTGTCTTCAAAAGAAATGATAGTGGGAAATGTACATAAAATAAGACCCATCATGACAATTCATGCCAAAAGTTAGGTAGTAGTCACAAAGGAATATATCTTTTTTTTCAACGCAAAAAATGATATATCATTATTATGAACTACTTACACAAAGTCACACATAAGATTACAAAAGACAAAAAGTGTATGACATACAAAATTCACTTTGGCAAGAAATTTCATTGGTCAAAGAAAAATGATTGGACATAAAGTCTTTTATTTTAAGTGCATTGAACAACATGTAACTTTAAATATTGTGATAGTGCACACAAAATTTTTAGTCATAATAATAACAAGACATTTCATAGAAATTCATACATAAGTTTTAAACCAAAGGCAATAAGTAATTACATAATAGCACACATAATTTTTACAACACATTTTATGAAAATTTGAGTATACCAAGTATTTGGAGACTTCTTTGCCTTTAAACAAACCTACAAAAAATAATTAGAAGTTTGATTTTGGTATCCACATTTTCTTGGCTCCTAGATGGTTAGGTCTTACCATATTAGGTAAGATAGTTCCCCGAATCCAAACTTGCTTAATTCTAATATTTTTTTCTAAGATAGCACATGGATGCAATATGACCAATTTACTATAATAATTGCAACATGAAAATAAAGAATGACTAGCTTTAACAAATGTTATTTTATCATTCTTTTGTAAGTTGTTCAACCCATAGCCAAGATCATTCTTTGAAAGAGAATATCTTTGATTGCTTAAAATCTTATCTAAGTTGTCTTTTCCTTGAGTTAGCTCGCAAGAGACCAAAGTGAGGTTCTCTACACTTTCCACTAACATTTTTTTGTCATTTTCTAATTTCTTTATTTTCTCATTACTCAAGTCAAGTCTTGTCTTTAGGTCATCATTTTCTTTATGACAAATTTTTAGATCATTTTCAAGAACACTCATTTTCTTCTTGAGATCAACATTTTTTAAATCTATCTTTTTATATTCTCTAAGCAAAGACTCAAAAGCATCATATAACTCATTACAAGAGTGAAAATCACTTACCTCCTCTTTTTCTTCTTCATTTACATCCTCCAAGCCCATGAAACAAAAATTTGCAGGTTCTTTCTCTTTCTTCTCTACATGTTCTTCATTTTTTGTCTCCCAAAGCCATGAAACAAAAATGGGCAGCCTCCTTCTCTTTCTCTTCTTCATTTTGGTCTTCCAAAGACCTGAAACAAAGACTTGCAACTTCCTTCTCTTCCTCCTCTTCATCCTAACTCACTTCACAATCACTCCAAGTTGCAACCATAGCTTTCTTCTTGTATTTCTTGTACTTCATTTTGAGAAGAGGACAATCAGTCTTTACATGCCTGGGCTTCTTGCACTCAAAGCATGTGATTTCAGTTTTCTTCTTGAAATCATTTTTGGAGAGATCTCTC